>BGZK01000765.1:0-291028 GCA_005406025.1 Eumeta japonica
GTGAGCTTATCGAAATATCAAATAAACAGGAATAATGTCGTATTCGAAGGGAAGCCTTGTTATGTTCGAGACAAGAATATTGTTCTAGTTGCAACAGCCAACTTAGCTAATGGTATCTGCAAATTGAGATTAAAGACACAAACTAGTTTCTTGGTTGTTCAAGCATTTAGTGGAAACCTAGGGCACAAATGACTAGAGACATAAATAAGATATGAAATGATTTGACAAATTATTTGTCTTTTGCTAACACTTTTGACATAACTAAGTCTCTATGAACAATCTGTTATGAGGAAAAATAAACGATGGTACCTTTTTCTCATATTGGTGAACGAAGCACAGCGACTCTGCAAAGAATACATATGGATACTTGTAGACCTACGAAAATAAGTTCTTTAGGTTATACTTGCTGTTTCCTGTTGTTTGTTGACGATTACAGTTGTATGAATTTTGCTTATTTTTTAAAGAACAGCAGTGGAGCTTTCAATATTTTTAAAGAGTTCAATCAGTTGTTGAAAATCAATAAAGAAAATAAGGATAATACGTTCAGGTAATGTACTTGATATTAGCAGCAAAGAGGTTGCGAAATATTTAAAACATGCTGGTACAATATATCGAAAATCGAACTATTACATACTGGAACAGAATGGACTTTGTGAAAGAGCGAATTGTTTGAAACTGCGAAACGTTTACTATATGGCTCAAAGTTGGATAAAAAAATTTGAATCGTGAAGACCAGTACTGCTGCAGGTATTTAAGAAATAGATTCATTGCATCAAGTTTCATTAAAACTTCTTATGAACTATGTGTCAAAACCGGAGCATAGTAATATTTGCTTATTTGAAAGCAAAGCTATGATACACATTTCTACGAAAAAATGCTTGAAATAGGACAAGGAAACTACGCAGCACATTTATTTCAATATGGGGAGGATACAAAAAGTCATAGAGTCTACAATCTTTCTAAAAATACTATCCTCACTAGCTGAGATGTCATAGTTGTGGAAAATTAAATGTTTGCCAAGGAAATTGGTGAAGAATTGGATTCCAAATGAAGACATAGCAGCAGACACTGTAGAGAAAGAAACTAGTGATTCAGTTGTTTCATGAATATTTAAGAAAATGAGGAATGTTTGACTGCTGTTCGGATCCCTCAGCCTCTGCAGCCGAAAATTTTGTATCATATTACAATCTTGTGTCATTCATTGTTTGCGAGTAAGTGGCTGTAATTTACATTATATATACATACAAACAATATTGTATTCATTGAGAGAGGGAATGTAGTATGATTTTTTAAAGTACTGAATAAAGAAACCTTCAAATACACGGTGTATTTATTAATTAAAACAGAATATTTTGAAATCATCATAAAAAGCTTTATTTTATAGGCGATATTAAAAAGTAAAATACGATACGATACAGTACAAAATCTATCGTCATATCGTAATAAAAGTATCGAATATAAACAGCTATTGAAATTTTTTCCTTTGAACTTTGCCAACACGACAAATCATCGTTCGACTTAGGAGTCCTCAAAAGAAAAATGTAGTCTGTTAATGTGCAAAAAATATCTCAAATTTTAATAATCGCTTTCATTTTTTTTTGTCGACTTGAAATCAATCCATCTTCCGATAATAATGTTAATATCACATTTTTTTTTAACATTTCTGGATTTGCCGTTTGGATCTTGGAAGTAAAAGGTCACGAATGCGCGGAATGTGCTTTTTTACCCGACTTCCTTAAAATGGGATTAGTTTTAATCGAGTCTGTGTAGGCGTTTGAGGCTATTTCTTTGTGAATGTGACTTAGAATAAGAGTATAATTAGCTGACCCGGCACACGTTTTTTTCTCCTTTCTTGTGCGTGGCTTGCCCATCTAATTGTCTGCAGCTCTGCTAGCATGGACATAAAAAGAATTTCTTCATCTTTTGTATCGACTGATGTCGATCTCAAACTCGATCTCGTTTTCGACTCTGATCCCAATCACATTTTTTATTGTTATCTCGACCCGATTTTTTTATTGTTATCGTTTTCGATTGCGGTTTTGTTCTCAATTACAGTCCCGCTTCCGCTTTCGATTCTGATTCTGATCCTGTTCTCTATTCTGTTCCCCATCTTGCTTTCAATTCTAATTCCGCTTTTAGTTAGAGTTCCGATTTGGACGAAGCCAATGGTATAAAATTCCTTCACCGTTTTACCCGACTGCCAAGAACGGGTATTGTTTTCGCGTGTATCTTGTATGTTTGTTTGTAAATTTTTTTTTATTGGCACGTATCTTTCAAACGGCTGGATGGATTTCGATAATTAAGGTATCGTTAGATTAGACTCAAAAACCCAAGTGTTTTTAGATAGGTATTTAAAAAGAAATAACAAAATGGCGGCTTTTTGGTGCCAAATTGTAAGTAGTTTAAGTTATTTTTTTAACAAAACCTATCGAGTAGGGTATCAAAATAAAAGAAATTAAAAGGAGATTAAAAAAAATGTCATGTATTTAATTTTAATGAGAAATAACAACAACTATTTTAATTCAATCATTCGAAAAAATTTGTAATCAATGCATTCAAATGGTCGTACTTTGGCTTTAAATCGGCCAATTGTTTATTGGATATCGTATTACGTATTTTTTTTTACCCGTTATAGTCAATTGAACCACTTACGTCATATATAATTTTTATTTGTATTTTGTTTGACACGCTATTAATAATACTTATTAATCATCTCTACATTTGGCTCGATTTACAAGTCATAAAAGTACACGCTTTCGTTCATAGGAATGTGCAGAACAGAACACTAAAAAGTCTAAAATAAAATAAATAATTAAAAAAATCCGACTGCAAAAAAAATCACTAGATGCAAATTATAAATCGTGAGAAAATTAATGGGTCACACCTGCAACCAAACATAATGTAAATTATTTAATTTAGGCTTTGAGCTCATAATGTAGTCTGTTGAACCAAAGTAGAGTTTATCAGGTTGTAGTAATTTGTTTTCTCATTTTTGTTACGGTCTTTTTAGTGCGTCGCATGTGTTGATTTTTTGCAGTCGGGTTCTTTATTTTTTAAATTATTAGTGTATTTTGATTCTGATCGGACTCTTGATTCTGATGCCGACCAATTATGACGTCGGTCTCGTTTTTAATTTCAGTCCGGTCCTGGATCACGATTTTATTTCCTGTCCCGTTTTCAATTCTGATGATGCTGCCGGTCTGAGTCTTAAAATATAGACATGAATTTAAATTTTATGTATGCAATTTGGTATACAATAAATTTGTCAATTCGTCTTATGTCGATTTGGTAAACAATAAATTTGTCAATTCGTCTTATGTCGATTGAGGGGCGAGGATCTAGGGAAAATAAAATTTGTATTTGGATGTATTTTTAGATGAGAAATCTGAAAATAATTTAGAAGGGCAATTGCGTTTCAAAAAAATTAGATTTTGACAACTATATCACCTATCGGATCAAGTTGGTCCAATTACATACTATGTGCAAAATTTCATGAAGATCGGTTAAGTAGTTTCGGAGTTCATCGCGGACAAACATCGTGACACTAGATTTATTTATGTAAGATATTGAAATATAGCGTCTGCGATTCGAAAAACAGAAGAAAAATAGAGCTTAAAAAAATCGTATTAAGACAATATCGGTATCAAATATGAGGTATATGAGGTATGTTAAATTCATATAAGCAACTATTTTAACATAAAGTACAAAAAATACGATTATCCAAGGACAGTATATTAATTTTTTTATCAGATTATAATTACCCACAATACAAAGCACCACACTGAATCAGTCACTTAACAGGGCAATTTAGATTATTGCTATTTTACTGCTAATTACATCTAACAATCCTGTCGGTTTAAATTTTTATTTACCTATTAGCATTTTTCCAGTACGGCCTATGTGACATAATTAGTGATTAATAATAAATATTATTTTATTTAGGTACTAAAATATTGTGCTATTTATTTTAAGGTTTAGGTGCATACAATTGAAAAACGCAAACTGTATTAGATAATTTTTGCATCTGTTTTTCACAGCCATTTCTGACGAACCTAATAGATGAAAAGGTTTATGATTTGGTACATATACATCGTTTAGCAATCCGGTTTCGAACATATAAATTAATGAATTCTTGTTATGGGGTTTAATTTTGGGAGGAAATTAGTAAATTATAATAAACTTTAGATAAGTGCATCATAATGACATTTCAAGTGAACGGGTTGTTAATAAGAAATAAAAATATGTTATTTTTTAATGTTTTAATGCTTATTATAAACGATATCAAAGAAAATATATGAAAATCGAGAGTGAAAAGGAAACGGAAAATGGTAATTAAGAGAAAGTGTGTATATATGGTGATACTTAATTTCATCGAGAATTAATGCTATCAATTCTAGCATGGAACCCTTTTCACGCTTATACGACTTGCACTTGACCGATTTTTATCTTCACAATTTGTGCATAGAGTAATTTAAGTCAAGACTTTGTAGTGAATACAATTTAATAAAGGGATTTGAAACATAATTAACTATTAAAAAACCGGTTGGAAAACGCTTACCTGAAAACATAAAAAAAATAATAGGAAGTCATTAAATAAAAATTTGACTGCATGTGAAAAACAATTAACTAAACAAAATTGAACAAGTTCTGTAATCTATATAATTTTGTTTGAGTAACATAGACAGTACACCTTACAATGTTTCTTTGCTCGATACCTACTAAGGCAACTAATAAAATATAGTAGGTAACTCGAATGCTATAAAATATTTCAGGTGGAAACAAACAAAAAGTTTTAACACATATTTGTTATATAAATTAAAATAAATTGTCAGTTAAAGACCATTACCAAAGATTCTATTTATCGATTTGTCCGTGAATGCATTACCTTATAATGTTCAATTGATAATTATATTACACTTTATATTATAATATATTACTTATTTATAAACTTTTCGTTGATTTCCGAGAAGAGTGTAGGTGAATGTCACAGACTTCTATACGCTACGATCTATGTAATATACTTCTCTGGCTTCATGAGATCCATTGCTCGTTTTATGCATGTTCGTCGACTTCGGGTGTTTATAATGACTATTTATTAACTCTTATTATTTGCTTAAGTAGGTACTGGAACAAAAAAAAAACACTGTGTGAATCGTTCTATATTTCCCAAATAAAATTCTACAAAATATAGGGCTCGTTTTTTTTTTTAAAGTTATATTTAAGCAGTGTTTTTTTTTATATATAGTTTATAGTTTTGTAATTGTATGCTGTCGGTTGCTTTGTCAGCATTACTCTCGCGGCACAATACAAATGAAGTAATGTTGAAGCGATCGAGGGCAATGCTACGGACAGTCTCTAGTACTTGTTTATTAAAGGAGATTTATGCAGAAACCAATTTGAACATACAATTTTGAAGGAATAGAAGTAAAATTTAAGCAACGGTCGGTAATGAAAGTAAAGGCGAGTCACAAAATGGCCGCGGTTGTTGGTAATTTTAACAAATCGGGACTACAAAAATTTAGGAAATAAAACCATGTATCAAACATTATTTGTTGTAACATTATCATTCGAAATTACATATTTACGGCAGCGCTCAGAAAGTTTTTGAACGTGGCCTTAAGTATATTGTATTGTAAACGTACATACTGGACTGAGTTTAATTTATTACGTATATGCTTAACAAATTGTCATTAAATATATTTATTGATAATATATCCAGTGATAGTGACATTTTCTTAAACCATTACTAAACTACAAACGAAGCATTAGAATTTAGTAAGTTCTCTGCAAGTACGGTAGTAAATGTACTCTTAGCGTTTAACCTTCTAAAACTGAAGGTTAGAGAAAAAAAATGTGAAAACGATGCGTTAATATTTAATAGAAATAAATATACAAGTGATGATTTTGTTTTGGTTGCGTTACCCTAAAAAAATTTTTTGCAAAAAATTTACATAAAACCGAGGAAAATGGGCGGATTGAATAAAGAAAACCGCTCATAAATCCAGTGCGGGGTGACTGATCGTTTTAATGTCACCGCATAGGACATTAGGCCGACTTTTTCCCGTCTACTGCGTTCGCGCGCGCCGGACCGCGGGCTTTGTCACTTTTTTAGGAGGGCAACACTACAAATCGGTTATTTTGGTTCTGCACCAGAGAGAATATAAAACATTTTTGGATATATTTTAAACACACACGAATATCATAGTATTATTCTTGCGTTTTAAATGCGGATTGTGATAATTTTATTTGGAAACTATTATCTTCCACTACGAACTTTTATTTGTTACGTTACCTAGCTATATAATTAAGTGCCTAGAGCACTTCAAAAGCTTCTTTAAATGCAGGATATTCTATTTAATTAATATCGATTTAAAGTATTAAGCACAATTAACTTTCGATTAATGCCAGAGTAGCCACTATACGGCTACTCAACCAACGAATACTTGTTGGTTGAGCGATGAATTAGAAATATCTATTAAATAATTGGCTAAGAGCATGTCGGACCATGCTCATTATATGGTTTCGAATCAAACAAAGAAATGCACTACAGATGAAAAGAGTACGTTCTTGCACTTTTTCCATGTTTCCCGCACATAATACTTATAAGCAGTTTAGTCGCCTATAACTAGAAAAACAAGTACTTATGTCGACTATTACTATTAAACTAGTGTATTAACTAAAGTTTATTTCCAAAAGAGTGTATCTTCATGGCACTTACATCCTTTTGTTGGGAAACGAAGTTTTTCGGCAATAACTTAAAAAATATATCCGACCATGTTCAAAACATTTTTATTTGAAAGTATTTATTAACGTTACCTTCGTTATTTTTTTTATATTTTTTGGACATACCGTTTAGAAAATAATGGGGGTGGGAACACTTTTTCTGCTATTTTCGAAGCGATTATTTTCGAAATTATTCACTTAATCAGAAAAAAATGTCTGTAAACTTTAAACAGTTTTTAAAAGAACTATCTAAATATTTGCCACACGTTGATGTTTGTTGAAAAATTTTTTTCAGCTTCTGTCACATGTATGAGGTGGCCTCCTAGAAATGTTTATTTTTATTATTTAACTACCAAACTAGATTGTGGCTTATAGAAGACACCTACACCATAAATTTGATCAATATAATTCTTGTAATTTTGAATAAAATGTCTGTGACATACGGACGGACGAACGGCAATAAAATTTTCAAATGTGGAATTTCCGTATGCAAAACAACAAAAATGTCAAGTGAAGGTTAAAATCTCTATTCTTACTGACCTATGAAAATTTAAAATTGTTTCGATCTCGAGATTGTGAAATTTTAATAAGCATGAGAATACTCGTAATATTTAAAACGGAAAACGTGGACTTTAAAGGCTCTCAATATGGAATAAACTGACTGTTGGAGGATTGCAGTGAAGCAACTAGCCTTATTTTTATTAAAATAAGTTTTTATTTATCATATGGATCTTCTAAATTTAATGTCTAAATAATCGGTGCTAGGGAACTCCCGTCGCATGTCATACGAAAGCCGCTTGACAATTGTTGCAGCTTGGAAAATGATAATATGTCTCATGTGACAATTCGCACATGAATCGAACATACCGAGAATCGCCTCCCTGTTGTGGATCGGGGACTGCTGACGGATGAGTCGAGAATCGCCTCCCTGATATGGATCGAGGACTGCTGACGGTAGCTGTCATCAATGCGGTGACGATGTCTGGGACGACTTAACGTGACGTGTCCCCCGAGGCTTGGAGATAGTTTAACTTGGCTTACGTTCAAACCCATTGGTCAGTTCGCCCTTGGTCCGAAATTCAATCCAATACCTAATAAGACGAAGGCCACAAGCTAACCACTGCACCACCATTGTGTAAAGCAATACTTTGTATGCCAAGATTCATATTAGATTCATCATAGAAACATCTTTTAGAATCGATTGTACTTAATTTTAAAAATAAGTGTGACCGACGTAAAATTTGCATTGAACTGCTTCACCGACGTATATGTGTAACATCTATTTCATCACATGTATTACTTAAATCTATTTAATATAATATATAATCGAAAAACACTGTCTTCATTCATTCATTATCAATTAATTAATTAATCATTGATATTATAAATTGGATTTATTTTTATTCACAAATTTCCACAGTACTTTGAATAAAAATAAGTCAAATTATAATAAAATTAAATAAAAAGTAATTAAAATGAGTTAAAGTATACCATAATTCACGATTGTCACCAAATTGTGAATTGAATCGTTCACAAAGTCAATTTATTGATGAAACTATTTGCAAAATTTTGAAGTGTCAAAGCCTAAAAGTCTTAAGTCACTTTACATTATCGTACGGAACGCTTTCATTATTTTTGCAGTTTACTCCTTAAGAATTGAACGTTCAAAATTGGGTAGGGAGCGAAACCGATTGTTAACAAAAAGTGAAGTCGTTATGTTATCCTTTCGCGCAAATTCACTTATCTCATACTGAACACGTGCATTTTATTCCATTTCTGATTAACACACGTTTTATTTTCAAGACAGATTAGCTTTCGATCTATTGAGGTGTATCACAGGTTCATTTTTGGAGTTTTAGAGTTTCAAAATTTTATTGGTTTATAAGATATAATATGTTTATCAAAACAATATGAACAGAAATATTTATATATTTTAATTCTATAAAAGATGCGCTCATTTACCCCCTTTGCCTATTGTATACATTCCAAGTTCTTAAGGAGTAAACTCCAGTTTCGTGTCGAAGCTGACAGGCTTCATTATTTTTTAATTAAACCTAATAATTGTAAGGAAGGGAATCATTTAATACATAGTAGTGTTTAATTACAAAGATCTAAGTACCTACAATTACAAATTGGATAAAATACTACTATGGGCACCTATTTAAGAAATTTGTAAATCTGTTGACCCTGCAGACCATCCCTAATACTTCCTGCTATTATATTTATTGATGTGTTCTGAGCTCCTCGATTTCAAAAATATAGTAGTTTCAAAGCTCAAAACTTATCTTTAAGCTTTTCAAGCTTAAAAAATCGAAAAATCTAATAGGATATTCGTTAAACTTTTTGCTTCTCTCAAGCTTAGTCTTCGAAAATATATCTTATTGTTACGAGTAGGTATATCTTTTAATTATTAAGTTTGAGCTTAATAGATTGATTTTTGTACTTTTTCAAGCTCTCCTACCTCAAAAATATAATTTTGATTTATTTTTAGCTCTTAGAGTCCAAACATCTAGATTTATTTATTTATAACTTTATTTTTTTTATTTTTAAACTACGATGTCTGTCCAACGCGTTCTTAGATTTTCATCTGCTTTGCGGCATTCAACGTAGTTTTTTAAGGAAAGAAAGTTGACTGCTACTAAATAACAATCCAAGAAGAACTTTAGAAGTTCATTTTAAAAATTTGCATGTATTTCGTTGATTATTATTATACCTCTTGAACGAAACAATTGATTTTGAAGCAGTTTGCGATGATCGAAGTTGCTGTTTAGGCAGAGGAGCTAATTAAATTTTGGTATTCTCCAGTAATTTAAGAAATATTCTAAAGACAAAAGGCTTTTTGAAAAATTAAAATAAAAATGCAGACATCATTCGTAAAATGGTCGAAATAGATTCTTAAGACCATAAAACGTCAAGATCTGGTGAAAACTTGATTTTCTAAAATTGAACTGAAAACGATAACTACCAATTTTATAATAAAAATTCAAGTTACATAGCGGAAAGACGAAAAACGCTATTTTTATTTTTCAACTACGATATATTTAAAACGTGTTGTTCAATTTTGATCCGCTTTACGGTATTCAACGCAGTTTTTTATGTAGAAAAAAGTGATCGAGTATTAAATATCAATCTATCAAAAAATTTACGTTATATTGAAAAATTAGTTTTTTCGAAGTCTTCGGTAACGATATCTCTCGAACGAAAAGATAATAGCTGATAGGATTTTAAAATTTATCAGTAGAGTAATTTAAAAAATATTGCAAATAAACGCTTTTTGAAAAATTTTTCTTCAACGACATCTCTTGCAGAGATTAACCGATTTTTTGAATGAACCGTAGTTTGCGATTCATGGTTCATATAACTATTTGGATAAAAGTGTTGAGTAAATTTTGATATCGATCGGTCGAGTAGTCTAGAAGTTATTAAAAAAAAAAACATTTTTCTCAAAACTTTATTTTAGAGATTCTAGAAATCTGGTACTGTCTATACAATATGAAATGATAGATACAAAATGACTTCAACGACTGTTAAAAGCCAGTCTTGATACATACACTGTTTGACGTCGAGGGTCGCCAACAACTAGCGAACGGTATTAGCGCCATCTTCGCTACAATCCTTCGACGATGCCGACTGCTGCTATCATAACCCTGATTCCGTACAATCTTCTGGAGACTGTTGCATTAATGCGGACGGAGTTCGCGACGGACTTTTGTTCCATTCCAGTGGAAAGTTAAAAAAGAGCAAGTCAGTTGCGCGAGTTTTAATGGAAATTAATAAAACTTCCGCCGGCGTGACCGCGGGCGGACAATAATTGAACTCCAATTCAGATGGGGCGCACTGCTGAGCTACGCGACATGCTGTATGAGCGTATAGAATATGAAGTTTTCATATGGAAGTTTTATTTTAACGATTAAGCCCAAATTGATCAGACAATCCAAAGATGGGGAGTGTCATTGGTCTGATTTCATAATATTTCGTCTAATAAATAATCACTAATATTTATTTATAATATATCTAATTTATTGTTATATTATCTACGTGAAATATTACAAACTAGTTTCCACCCGCAGCTCCGTCCGTTCATTAGACATAAAATGAAATCTTTAATTTTTTTTATCCACCGATCACTTTGTCAACTGACATATCTATACCGGTTCCGCACTCATTTCCGAACCCCAACACTCATATGTAAATTAAAGTTTTACGTAATTTTTAGGGGTTTTTCAGCTTTCACTCAGAAACCCTAATATTTTCTAATTTTCAATGCGCTCTCTGATTAGTCAAATAAGCTCTTTATCTTTCATTGAGAAGATTATGAAGACCGGTTCAATAGTTTTGAAGATTAAGAAGACATACAAACCGATACAGATATTTTTTTAGATGTTTTCTAGGCTATTGGTAATGCAATAATTTTTAAGTCGCAGAGAGATAATTCAATTTTATGTTTAGTGATTGCTGTATTGATCTAATAAGGAATGATGATACAGTAGATAATCAAACAATGTAATTTCCTATTTGAAATCGTGCATAAAGACTATATTTCTAGGAAAGTAAAAATTTAATAGGACACAATAAAAATGAAGGGAGAATGAGTGTGGGAAATAAAGTAAAAGAAAATAAAAGGGAGCTTTGCATGTTATTATGAATAATGAAAGTCTCTCACGACAAGCGCGTTTAGCTGTCCATAACGGGGTTCTGATTTCTAAGCTTGTGTATGGTAGTGAATGTTGGGTATGGCAGAAGAAAAATGACAATAGAATAATTGCAGTGAAGGTTTGATCTCTGCGTAATATGTATGGTGTGTCTCTGAAAGATAGATGTAGAAACAGTGATATCAGAGTGCGGTGTGGTTTGAAGGAAGACGCAGTGACTAAAGTAGAAAAAGGTATGTTGCGGTGGATTGGCCATCTGGAAAGGATGAATAAAAGAAGACTGACAAAGCAAATGTATAGAGCAAATGTGTATGTTCAAAAGGTGGGTAAGGGTCGTTTTAGAAAATTACATGTAGTACAAATCGGTGGTGTATCTAAAAAGGGTAAAAGTTTGAGCAGCCGGAACCGATGAGCTTGCATGAAAAGATTCATGGATGGATGTCAATGAAGCAAAAGAGATATGCAAAGATCGTTCCATGGGGTAATCTATAGTCTCTGCCTACCCATCTGGGGAATTGGCGTGAATTTAAAATAAAAATAAAAATTTTATATGTTAGATCCTCAATTAATCATTTGCTACTTTATCGTTCGATAAAATATGCCTTCTCATAGGAATTTCATGTATAGTAATGGAATTGTAACTTATTGTACATTATAAGTAGAATAAAGGTATGAATCCGTTTTTAACCTCAGCGCTGATTTCGAATACTTCAACTACATATTTCTTCTTTTATTTCGCTAACGAGTGACAAGCTCGACTCCTTTAGTTTATATATGCAGCTTAAACGGTTCCTAAAATGACTTTGGTAACTGCCAAAAAGACAGACGTCCATAATGAGATAGTGTCTAAAAGTTGAAAATAAAAAATGATCACAATTATCAAAAATTGACTACTTACTCGTAAAAATTGATAAAAGTCATAAAGATAAAAAAGGTATCTAAAGAATAAAACCCGTAACTAAACAGCTGATTTAAAGTTTATGAATCTGATAGCGAAAAAAATGTGATAAATTCCGGAGACGTGCAGCTATGTAACAAGATTACGATTTTATAATGTCGTCGCAAATACAAAAGTTTACTATATATTTAATGCGTCATTGCGAATCCCTTTCTTGTTGTGCGCCTATGTTACAAAAATAATTTGTTTCCTAAAATTACATTACAACAATGGTATAGATAAAAATGCGTAAGGTGAATGCAATTTGGTTTTATTGTTGCTGTACACTTTAATTACGTGATTGCTTTAAATGAATGTATATTTGAATTTTTGATTTATTTATATCGGATACGCGATTTGTGTAAATCGTTCGGATCGTGCTCGATACGTTTTGCAAAACAAGTTTTCGACACTTACTGTAGTGGTACGAGCTAGCTTTTGTTATTAAAACATTTTACTCAATCGCAAAAAGAACAGAGAGTTAGGAAAAAAAATTACATTTTGAAATCAAAATAAGCATAACAAGAACAAAAAAATATTGCATTAGATTTTATATTGCATCGTAGAAAATAAGAGGGAGGCGTCTGTCCAGCAGTGGACGACCGATCGTGGAAAAGAATGAATATTTAGTAATGTAATGGAAAATTTACAGGTCAGCTGCAAGGGTCAGGGTACAACGAGTACGAGCCCGAGTTTCTCTCTCCGCTCGAGAACATCACGGTGGCGCAGGGGCGGGACATCCACTTCACTTGCACCGTCAACCATCTCGGAACCTATAAGGTGTGAATATAGCTTTAATATTCATTTACTGATGATTAAAGTGAACCCTACTTTATATTTAGTTAATAATTGTCATATGCGTCATGCTCCTTTTATACTTCCGCGCCAACGCCACAATAAAGTCGATCTGGTTATTTTAGTCCGTTAAAACCATATCCTCTAAAATTTTTTTAATGCGGAATGTTATAATTTAGTCAAAGTTTTGAATAAAGTTAGTGACAATCGAACAAACATATGAAAAAAAGTTAAAACTCCATAAAATCATCATAGAGAGGTTAGACGGGCAGCCCCCCGCTTGTCTTTCATCAGTATCATGGGCCATCAAACGTTGTCAAAGGAATCAGATGTATCGAGAAACAATGCTTGCACCTATTTTGACGTCGAGTCTCTTGCCACCCCAAGCATACTCTTCAGAACTACTGTTCGTATTTTTCGTAGATTTTCTTATACTAAATCCATGGTGACATTGGCTTAATCTCTTTATAATGTTCGTCACGCGCTTCAAGAATGTCCTTAGTAGGATTTTACCCAGAATCAGAAGCAAAGTAATCGACCGATAGGCACCAGGATCAGATATCGGCTTGTCATTACATTTTGCGATCACCATCAATCGTTCCATTTTCCATACGCCTGGAAAAATCCCTTCGATCATATATCTCTCGTACACCATTAAAAACTCATTTGGAATTGCCTTCCATACATGCTTAACAATTCTTGACCTAATACCATCCAGACTAGAAGCTGTATTCGGCAAGCGCCGGACAATGCCCTCTATCTTCTAACGGGTAAAAAGCAGCGCATCCACTCCAGAAAGCAAGATAATCGCCACGTTTCACCGTAACCGATAATCTTCGTCAGCACATCTTCCTGATCTGCAGTCGGATAAAATGCGAGGACCAGTCCCCCGCCACCCAGAGGTTAATGCTGCAAGGATTGCTTGCCGCTAGGCAGCTTAAGTATCTTGGCGTAGTTCATGGAGTTAGCAGTGCTCCTCGCAGAATACTCGGGAGGGTCCGCGCCAGCACCATACAACGAGAGCGCTCTCATAGCCTCCAGGCGAGCATTTGCAGCTACCAATTCAGCTCTAATCAAACTCACATTGAGTACCGCGATAATCGCCAACAGTTTTTGACTTTGCGTCGCTATTTAGCTTGTATCCGTCTTCTTGAGCTTGGAACCAGTACTCGTTGCCACAGCGTAGATCATTTTAACCTATTGATGAGCTCTGTCTATTAACAACTCCTTAGAGGCTCATTGTAGTGGGTCCTCCTCATCCATTGACTCAACTGCCGTGCACTCGCTCGCTGCAATAGATGCCTTGCGGTCCATGCGCAATCGAGATGCCAGGACCACGTCCCTCGGGCTTTCCTTAGGATGCTTTTCCGCGCCCGAGGTCGACATAGGGGGATTTATGTCCTCAATAGTTGATATGTCGCTCGGCGGGGTGTGGCAAATAGAATGGCACGGAGTAAACAGACGGTCCTCCTCGTATTACATCTTAGTACAGCGACGAGTTGAACCGTGATATCAATTTTATATAACTATGTAAAGAGAATAAAGTACAAAAACCAAAATATTAATCTTACTTCTAGGTCGCAAAAATGCGTTTGTTAAATCTAAAACTAACTTATGATCATTACAAACGTTAAATTACTCAAAGAAACTATAATTATGCATACGATGTAAAATAAAAATGTATTAAGAAAAAGTTTTGGATTTGAAAAAATTTCGATCTACTCGAATCGACTCAAGTAAATTACTTTTTTTCCGGACGGCAAGTATACATAGATGCACAGCTCGTCCAAGGTGATGAAGCTGTGCACGGTATCGCACAACACTAGTCACGAACCCCGGACCACTAGAAATAGTAAACAGAGACTTGCCTTGTTTAATGGTAAATTGGGTCGGTTACCAAGCACTGTTGCCGAATCCGCCAATAGGCGGGCATCGTCACAGCTCACAAGCAAAGTCTCCGAGCTCCGCGGACTACGCCATACAGACAGCATCTCGGCGACGCCACATAAACACCGCTCTATCAGTTCCACGTTGCCTGTCTCGCCCAACGGCGGAATAGTACACTATTATTAACACTGGCCCAGCACTGGTCGATTCACCACCTATGCAAGTAAACTATGTCACAGCACTAATCAAGTATAAATATTAATATTTACCCAACCCGCCGAAAGGCGGGACGGCCAACACACGTGAAGATCGCCTGTCTCTCTCGAGGGCAGCGCCTTCACACTTAAACGCCGGGGCAAATTAAACTCAGACGCGTCGTTAGTTTACCATACTTTGGGCTCTAGTATGGTGTGACACCTTGATGGCGAAAACATTCGCCCTTGCGCAGGGGGTGATACTATTTAGGGTGATTAAGCGACAGTTATCGGACAATTTTGCACATAGTGACGTGTGTTTTAGTAGAATATAAATGTCATAGTTTTCGTACTCATTTATACGTGGCGTTTGGAAGTGCTAGAGCATATATGGCGAAAGATGGTGAGAAAGGACAATTGCAAACAGAATAAGATTCACAGAACTCAAATCGTACCTAAAGAAAAGATGTCAACATCGCCTCCGTATCATAGAGACGGTTTGTTTGGTATTGAATGAGCGGGTGAACGGGTGACACGGTATTCTAATGTTTAGTTTGACGCATTTACTTTTGGGGCATTATTGTTCCAGTAAGAGTGTATTGAAATTGCTAGAAAGTCCTATAACCAAATGTCACTATTGCGACCGATAGTTTGGGATCGTTTCTTAACAGACACCGGAAGTTTGCCGCCTGTATGGGGCAACGCCCGCCGCGGCCCAAGTGCAAGACGAGCCGTAGCTGCTGATCTGCGTGTAAATGTTGTTCTGCCATGACAATATGTAGAACGGGGTGCTAGATGTACATGGAGTTCGTCATTAACTTCCGACGAACAAATAGTCGTGTACCAATCATTATTCACGGTACGACAATTCTCCAAAGCAACAGTAGATACGCATTCAGTTTTAGTAAAAAAAGAAACAATCATCAACTTAGCGCTCACGCGCTATTTTGGTTGGTTTCAGCTCATCTCGATAGACTCATACGGTCGATTACTGCTTTGTTTTGAAATCATACGTTACTCTGTTCCGCACTAAATTTGACGCTCTATCTCGGAATCTGGTAAGCATAGCATTGCACTAAGTGACGCTGTCCGTTTTTTAAGCCTTAGTCAAATTGTGTGGGATCCACTGCGAGCACAGCTTCTGCACACCCAAATGTTTGTGTAGGATTGATTGTATTTGACTCATATTTATGCCTAGGGATGCCAGAAGCTCATAATAGGTCACATGTCTGTCTGTTTTTGTAGTGTATATGTGGGTAAGAGTTAGTTTGCAATAAACCTTGAAACTAAGCAGACATGTAGTTTTCATACTTAACAATTGGCGACGAGGAAAATAGTAATAAAGTGTAAAGTGCGTGCAAGAAGTGATATAAGGATATCACAATGTCGTTAGGTTTTTTTGGTGGGTCACTATCGTTTGACCATCATAGCCATGACTGGGAAGCCTTCAAAGTGCGGCTCACCCAGTTCTGCGTGGCAAACGGCGTAACGGACGAGAACGACAAAAATCAGCGGCGTCGGCGCGCTTTTCTCATTACGGCGCTCACCGAAGACACAATGCGAGTGGCGTCAAGTCTGGTAGCACCTGATTCACTCGATGCGGTTCCGTATGAGCGTTTGGTGTCCCTTTTCGATGCCCATTTTATGATTAAGCGGAGCGTGTTTGCCGAGCGCTATAACTTCTACCGCGCGGAACAGCGGCCCGGGGAAGATATGGCAGAGTGGGCAGCGCGGGTGCGCACACTCGCCCGTTACTGCAATTTTCAAAGTGAGCTAGACATCATGCTCAGAGACAGATTTATCCTCGGTCTGCAGGATGTGAGGGAAAGAACGCTTATTCACGGAAGATGCTGGCAAGATAACATTCGTGGCAGCGATGGAGCTGGTCCAGTCCGTACAGTGCGCGCGCGCGGCGCGCGCGCAGCCCGGGATAGTGGCGGCGCGAGCTCGGTCGGCGGCGTGTTCGCGTTGAAGACGGCAACCGGTGGACAAGGTGCGCCACTGGAGAGCGCGTCGAGCGGCGGGCGGCGGCGCACGGTCGACGTCCGAGGCGCGCCGTTAAGTACTTCCAGTGTTCGGTGTTTCGTGTGGGAATGCGAATCACAATGCAAAGAGTGTAGATTTGCGAACTACAAGTGTAATAAGTGCGAAAAAGGGGCATTTGAGACGCATGTGTAGGAAGAAGGAGACGCCAGGGCTTCCCACGATTTGGCGGCGGAGCGCGGGAGATGTTGAAGGTAATAAAAATGTTATAATATTAAATGTGTAAACGGTTCGCCTTTGTTTGTGGTCGTAACACTGAACCGGTTGAGCATCGAATGCGAGGTAGACAGTGGTAGTGCTGTGTCAGCTATGTCGAACACGTTCTATACCGCCTACTTCAAACACCAGGCCTTAAGTCGAATTAACGGTAGTTTGCGCTGTTACGACGGATCACCTATAACGCCCCGCGGAAGTTGTTCACTATCGGTTACCTACAGAGGGCGCACGAAACAAATAAAATTTTATATTATTGACAATGGCTGTCACGTCCAGCCCGCGCCTATCCTAGGGCGTGATTTTATGTCAGAATTTAATTTAGGTATAAGTGAAATGAAATATATAGATAATCCGGTAATTGAAGAAACATCAGTAGCGAAAATATTAATGAATAAATTTCCGGCCGTTTTCTCAAATAAATTAGGTAAATTAAATAAATTTAAAGTTCAGTTACAACTTAAGCCCGATGCTAAGCCTATTTTTTTCAAACCGCGACCGGTCCCGTTTGCATTAAAACCGAAAGTAGACGAAGCGTTAGATAAATTGATCGAAACGGGTATTTTGAAAAGCGTAAATTACTCTGATTACGCAACTCCTATCACACCGGTATTAAAGTCGGACGGTACGGTGCGCGTGTGCGGCGATTACTCGGTCACTCTGAATAAAGTGCTGCACATCGATAGGTATCCGCTACCACGCATAGAGGAATTATTCGCACGCCTACATGAAGGCAAGGAGTTTAGCAAGCTCGACTTATCGATGGCGTATATGCAACTCGAACTGACTGAGGACTCGCAGCCGCTCACTTGCATCAACACGCACCGCGGTCTTTTCCAATTTACACGACTGGTTTTTGGGTTATCGTCGGCGCCTGCGATATTTCAAAAAACAATGGAACGAATTCTGGCCGGCATAGAAGGAATATGTATATTTTTAGACGATTTTTTAATATCTGGGCGAAACAAAGATACACATCGGAAAAGATTAAATGAAGTTTTAAATAGATTACAAGAAGCGGGGTTAACCTTACAGAAAGAAAAATGTGTTTTCAAAGTCCATCGAATACTTAGGCTTCGTGATAGACAAAGATGGACTACATACTTCTCCCGAAAAGTCAAGGCTATCAAAGAGGCCGAACCTCCGAAAAATGTTTCACAATTAAAATCGTTTCTCGGTTTAGTTAATTATTATCGCTCATTCGTCCCGCGCATGTCTACAATATTAGGCCCTTTGCACGATTTGCTAAAATGGGTGCAAAATGGATGTGGTCGGAGGCGCATCAGAGCGCTTTCGAAACGGTAAAACGCGCCTTGGAATCGGAACTGGCGTTAGCGCACTACGACCCGCGTTTATCCACCGTGCTCACGGTCGACGCGAGTCCGACGGGCCTGGGCCGTGTTGGCGCAGCAGCAGGAGGACGGCTCCGAGAGGTAGCGTTCGCTTCTCGGGCGCTCACCCCAAGTGAACGTGTTTATTCACAAATACAAAAAGAAGCGACCGCGATTATTTTTGGTGTTAAAAAGTTCCACCAATATTTGTATGGCAGGGCAGATCCATTTGTTCTCAAAACCGATCATAAGCCACTTTTATCAATATTTGGGAACAAAAAAGGGATCCCCGAGATGACGGCAAATAGGCTGCAAAGATATGCACTTTTCTTATCGGCATACAATTACACCGTACAGTACGTTCGTAGTGCAAATAACGTCGCGGATTATCTATCTCGCTCGCACCCGCAGGCGCGCGCGGCTGCCGACGGGAGCGGCGCGGGGACATGCGCGGCGAGCGTCGATGTTGAGGACGGGGAAATTAACTCGTATTTACATTTTATTTCGAGTAATGATCAATCCAGCATAACTATTAAAGAAATCAAAGTCGAAACACAGAACGATCCGATGTTACATTCTGTCGTTAATTTTATAAGAAATGGTTGGCCCCGAAAATGTCCGTTTTTTCAATTAAAACCATATTATAACTGTAGATTTCAATTAAATGTAGAGGACGGATGTATTCTGAGAGGACAAAGTAGTAATTCCGCTCAATTTACAAGGCAGGATCTTACGAGAATTACACTCCTCACATTTCGGCGTAGTAAAGACTAAGGCGTAGGCGCGCCGTAAGTTCTGGTGGCCCGGGATAGACGCGACATCGAGAGCGCAGTGGGCGCGTGCGGCCCGCGCGACCGTGGGAACGCGTTCATTTGGATATGCTAAGTGTGGCCACATTTACGCCCGCCAGGGCGGCACCCACCTCGTCGTGGTGGACGCGCACTCTAAGTGGGTGGAGTGGGCTCCGCTCGCGGACGGTGCGGGCACCGAGCCGGTATTACGGCGGCTCAGTGAAATGTTAGGTCGGTTCGGGTTACCACGAACTATCGTTACCGATAACGCGACGCCGTTCACTTCGGCGCGGTTCCGTAGATACTGCGAGGTGAACGACATTAAACACGTCACGATTCCACCTTACCACCCGGCATCTAATGGTCAAGCGGAAATCACCGTAAAACTTATTAAAGGGCATTAAAACGTTAATGTCGGAAACGAATAGTGTCTCTTCGCTCGAACACCAAGTAAATAAGTATTTACTAAGCTATAGGAACTCCGTTCATAGTACGACTGGTGTCTCTCCGGCGCAGTTGATGCTCGGCCGGAACGTGCGTACGAGGCTCGACTTGTTGTGTCCACGTAAGGACGTACCTAAACATGTCGCAGCTCCGTCAGCCGCAAATCTCGCTCAGAGTGTATCTCGTTCGCAGATCTCACAATCTAAATATTTCGGAAACGAAAATTAATTTTACCGTCGGTGATAAAGTTATAGTGAAACGGCATTATCAAAACGGTAATAAATATAAGTGGCTAAGAGGGACTCTCGTGAAAGATTTAGGATCACGGGTGTGGTTAGTACGTACTCACGAACTAACTCAGTGTCTAAAGAAACACGTAGATCAGTTATTACACTGGCGCGGTGGCGACGACGCCTTCATTCAGGACACCCCCAGGCCGCCTACGAGCATTATAACAGTGACGAGTCGGACGACGATTACACGTTCGTAAAATGCAGTCCAATGCTGATGACCGAGCGCGGCAGACGGAAATCGAAACCACGACAACACGAGGCGCGGATCGTGCGGACGAAAGGCAGTCTGCCGAAGATTGCGGCGAGGAGCTGAATATATCAAAAACGACTCCAATACGACATCATCATCGCCGCAAGGCGGTGAAGAAGGCGGGATACCATGTCCCGTGGTTGTGACAGTACGGAGGCCGAGAATGAGGACGCGAACTCCTCGGGCTCCGACCCGGAGTGGACACCGCCGCCGCACTACCGCGCGAGATTGCCTTCTTCGCCATCAAAGTAAACTTAAGTCGTCGACTTCGGCGTTGACGAAGAAATTGTTAATATTTTATATAGAGGGAGGCTCAAAATTTTGTTTGTTCATTTTGTTGGTTCGTTTTGTTGTTACAATTAAAAAAATATATATTTTTGTATTGTATAAATTAGGGGTGAGGGAATGTAGTGTATATGTGGGTAGGAGTTAGTTTGCAATAAACCTTGAAACTAAGCAGACATGTAGTTTTCATACTTAACAGTTTTGATCATACAGCACACAACATCGATGTTTTTGTTGTTCACAGCAGTGGATGGGCGACTATCACGAAATACGTCACTGAGTATGACACAACTGCGCTTGAAATGTGAAAACCAGTTATAAATAGTCGTCTTTAATGGTGATTCATTGCCAAAAGCAGTTCGAATCTAAGCGAGGCTTTGTTGTGTATCAAATTACACTTAAGATCGCAGAAAATCATACTACCAAAATGTTCACGATTTAAATTCATAGTGATGAAGAAACGCAATTTTTAAAATTACGCCACAATGTAAAAATAACTGACAGTTAGATGATACAAAATGTATTCTACAGCCAAAGAGTTAAATTTTCAAATGTAGTAATTACTTTTTAAATATTGTTTTTATGAGTGGCCAGTTTCAAAAACTTAAAGTGTGCCCCATGAAGCGATCGTTTTGATATTTATTACCTAGTTGTGCTTGCGGTTCCGCCCGGATGGACAAAGAAAGAATGCCTTTATTTTTATTTCTATTATTCAATTATGATTCAGATGTCACCTTTATACAATTGAATGATAATATAACTTTTTTAGTTTAATCATAATACATGCCGCGACGTCAAACAGAAAAGTATTATTTCAAGCGCTCGTAAACGTTACACGCACTCATAACTCTTATCTAAACGAGAATTTATACATCAAAAGGACCGCTTTAGTAAATTATTTGTTTGTCACACTTTGGCACATTTTTAAGAGTTTATTTGATAACTTTAAGAACGTTCTACTTATTAAGTATGATATGTTGTTATAGAGTACGTTTTATTTTATCATAGAATTTGAAAGGTTTATTCGTTGTTTTTCACATCTTAATTTCTTATAATTGAAAGCTTTTTCTAACAATTATAAATTCTAGTCTTTTCAAGATTTAAAATAAATATTACGATATTGCTACTTATAATATTTTCCTTATTTTTGTATTTAGCATTTTTGGCTATAATAATACTATCGGCGAGTTGCCCTAAAAATGAGAAAAGAATTATAAGATTTGAGATATAAAATACGAATAATCTGTGAAATTGTGAAAACGTACGTTTATAAATTATCTTTTTAGTTTTGGTTCAACTCGCCATGCATGGATTGAAGAAGCGAGCAGAATGTTAAATAAAACGCAGCAGAGCGGAATATTGAGGATCATCTCAATCACAGCAACTATACCGTTGCACTATGCGGGTTGTTCTTTATAAATTTATAAATATAAATCTGATTTTCATGGATTTATGATATATAAATTATTTTAAAACAAAAACATACAAAATAGGTATAAAGGAAAACCTCTTCAAAATAGATATTTTATTGAATAAATCTGAGATTTAGTACTATGTGCAAACATTAAAAAATAACAGTCAAACTCAGGGCGTTAGTGTAGGGCGGCGTGCTTTTACTTTCTAATTTAAGGTACTTCATTTGTTTTAATTTTATAAGGTAATTGGACAGAGTACATAATATTCAGAACGAAGCACTAAATATGAATTGTGTTCAGTTTCTTTTAAAAGTAAAATCATTATGATGAACATTTGTACTGAAAATTTTAGTAAAAATGACGACAGACAATATTGATTTGTTAATCACAAAAATTGCTTTACAGGTTATGTTGGTTCCCCTTTGGGTGGTTCCACCATTGAGCGTTATTATTTGAGATGTGATTCTGGTAAATTTTTATGACGTACTTCCTTATTTTTATATGTTATAAAACACAACGTCTATCTATTTGTCTATCTGTTTGTGCACTTAATAAACACTGGTCTTAATAATTCATTTTAGTGTTTCGTACCTCTAAAGGAAAAAGGAATCCTTAAGCAGTATCGCTTCGTTGTCCGTCTTTATGTCAAAACCCCTAATGTCAGGAACGCGTGAAGTTATCAGGTGAAATTAATATCAAATATTTATGTCTGGCGGTCCCTTGAAGGTGTAAAAAAAACACAACCCAAAATACGACCAATTATGTCATAATTTTAAATTCATAAGTAAATTAAAATTTATAGAGTACTTTTTATTGACTTAGAATTATGAAATTTGGCAAGAAGAAAAGTGTCGCAGCACAAATAAAGAAAAAAATCTTCGCACTATGAAAACTTTATACTTTAAATATTTTTTTAAGTAAGCATATATTTCGGATTTTGTAAGACCGATATCTAACCAGTATCAAAAACAGACAAAAATCAAGATTTTTAATCAAGATCCGTATATATAATTAAGTTTGAATGAAACTTTTAGGGTGCGAGTCCTATTGGCACTCTTTTAATTTTTTTGAAGTAAGTACAATAGTAAATTATCTGATATAAGATTTTAGTATGCACTAGTTATTACCCGTGGCTTCGTGTAGACAGTATGGATTTCTCAATTTTTTAATAGTGATGGTATGGTGTATTGGTATTGATAACACAATGTCCAAGGGAAAACCAAGTTCAACACTGATCTGGGATTTGAATTGAAAATAGGACCAAAAATTGGGTCAGAAGCAGGAACGAGATTGTTTCCTACTGAAATGCTTTGTGACGACATTTCATGTGTTTTAGATATAAGAATACGTGCTCGTATGCATTCCTCTGGATAATTCGATCGCGAAACTGAATTGAGAGTGGACCCGAGTTCCACATCGAGAGCAAGATCGACATCAAGAATGGGACCGAGATCGGAGTCGATAGTAAGACTGCGATCGTATTCGAGATCGGAATTGAGGGTATGACTGCGATCGTATTCGAGATCGGAATTGAGGGTAAGACTGCGATCGTATTCGAGATCGGAATTGAGGGTAAGACTGCGATCGTATTCGAGATCGGAATTGAGAGTAAGACTGCTATCGTATTCGAGATCGGAATCGGAATTGGAATCAAGCGAGAAAGTTGGCGTCAGAAACATGATTGACAGGGTGATCGGTCGATATATAAAATTAATTAATTCATTCAATATCCACGTGTGTTAAGGTTAGTATTTTATTAAAAAACTGCAAACGTTTGGCTCTATTCTGTTATGAACTGATCGCAAGAGCATCACTGTATTAGATATAAAGATAATAGATTCGGTAACTTGACGTTTTTTCATTCTTTAGTACAATAATTATTGGGTGTACCAAAAGGAAAATTTATTGTCAATCAGATATCTATACATCAATACTTTTTAATAGGTGGCGTGGATCAAGTCTGACACGAAGACCATCTTGGCGATCCACACGCACATGGTGACCTTAAATTCGCGCATGTCAGTCACCCACAATGGCCACAACACGTGGAAGCTGTACATCGCCAACGTCGAAGCCCAGGACTCCGGCTCCTATATGTGCCAACTCAACACCAAACCTATGAAAAGCCAGGTGATGCGTCGTCCCATTAAATTGTTGTATTCGCTTCCCTGTGCTCATAAATTTCAATATATTCCATCGGCACGTGACATTATTATAAATCCATCGTTGTTATCAGTTCTATTAACGGTTTGCCCGAATTATAATAGGGAGTTAAGGTAGCGTGTGGGTGGGTGTTGTGAATCTCTCGGGAACATCCCTAACCTTTTCTAAAAATAGTATTATATCAGTCTATTAGGAAAATTCTTCGTAAATTATTTGCAATCTATATATTTATAAACGGGTTCCGAAGAACACTCAATTATTTTAATTATATAGATAAAGTATTATATATAGATGGACTCAATTTGTGATTTCTATTAGTATTATACGTAGGCTTAAAACGTTCATTTGAAGAAAATTGAAATCAGTGAAAGTTTTATGTATTTACTTTTTCCTTTTGCTTAACTCGAATCAAATGTATTTTAACTTCATAAGTCGTAGTATAATACTTTAAACATGGCATTACGTTCAATGAATTATCTATCTTTCGAAAAACATTTTTCCCTCGAGACAAACGAGTCAGAAATTCGAAAGTTACATTTTTGAAATGAAATTATACACAATTATGTTTATGCTTTCATAAACTGTGAAACTGCAATGAGACTGTGTTTGTGAACTAATTGGGATCCATTATTCAGAGGAGGCTGAACCCAAAATGATGATTTTAACGTTCTTTTATATCTACCTGTTCACCTGTCTATTAGTCATGGTATTCAAAAAAAATCATCTAACAACCATTTTTTAGGGGTTGCACAGTTTGATAGCTCATCTGCTTTAGTCCATTAGAATTGAACTTTATTAGATTTATTCTGTATTCTACGCGGAAGAAGTTGTAAGTCAATGAAAGCTTGTAAAATAATAATAAAAAAACATTCTAACGAAAAATACTCTAGTAAAAAGACGAGATGGCTGTGCCCATGGGTATTAAATTTGTTCTCTACATTTTCTAAAATGCAGAAAACTTTTATAATACCCTATTTTTGTGAAATATTTCAATTTTATTTACGAAATATATTTGCGTAAACTGACATGCCACAGTTGAAATGCCGGTTTTCTTAAATAATCCACTACTTTGAATCACATCCACGCTAACAACGCCGAAGATCCACGCACTGAACACAAAACCATTGAATAATATTCTCAATATATTAAACCGTTCAAGTCGAGGCGGGGAATATTGTCAGTTGGCGCACGGGGCTCATTCCTCCGGCGGCTGCCGCACGTAACTTTGATACATTGTTATTCCACGGGCCGCTACCTGCCCGCGGCGTTTGCAGCTGGAATTTCGTCAAGTCGTGCGCGGAATGCGCGCGCGGCCACCCCCCCGGATGCCGCTCAGACATCTTCATGCAACAATTTAACACTTGTTTGTTACGCGCCGGGCTATTTACGGTATGCGCGAGCGCAAACGGCCCTCCACGGAAGCCCGCCGGTGGAAATTTCACCTGTTATCTTAATTGAAATTATGTTACATCACTACAGCCTCATACCGTGGCTTTTAACGCTTTTCGCCTGCGGCCGCACTCAACACAGAGAATTTCGATCAAGATTCTGATTTTTATTGATACATCGATCGAAATATTATGTGAACTCGGTCTCATTATCGACTCAATACTGATTTTATTTCCTGTTACAATCTCTCTCTTTCTTTCTCTTTTCCACAAATATTTATTTTACTTATATTTTATGTGACGTCCTATTTCATTACTATTTAAAATTTTTCAGACGTTATTGAGGTATAATGAGATATTGTCTGTAAACAGACAGACACACACTAACATAAAGTTTGTGCAACAATAAGTTCAAAATCTATTAAGCTATTGTCGAGTTATAATAAGATATGCAGACAGACAAACAATTCATTTCGATTTTTGAATATACAGAACTTACGATATGCACGACTGTATACACAAAAAGTAAGAAAAATTAGTGCTTTAGTCCTCTCATATATTAATACTAGCTGGGCGACCGAGCTTTGCTCGGATTATTTTTTGGATACACTAAGTGTATAAAACACTGTTAATGTACCAAGTTGTAAAACTAATGTCACTTCATTTCGCTGATTAAAAAACAGTCCATTATCACCAGTAAAATATCAAGTGTCGTAATATTAAAATTATAAAATATGATTGTCTGAGGCGATTTTAATGTTTCCAAAATATTTTTTTAATGATTTCTGTGCAATTTGTAATATTCGACATATTTTACTACTTAGTGCTATTAATAAGATCGTATTGAGATCGTAGTTTTATCTTTTAACACAAAATGGCACTCGTTTCCCAATGAATGGACCATAACTGACGACTGACACATTTTTAAATTAATATTCCAAAAACAACCATGAAAATAAAAAAAAAACTAATATTGAGGTTATTTTTGATAAGATTAATTTAAAAAAAAGCAACCGGGAAGTGGATCAAATTTAACTTGCAAGATAAAAATGCTTGTCATAATAATAAATATTAAAAAAGCGTGATAAAAAAAAAGAAATTAAAAAGATCAAGATGCACCCCTGGTTCGAACTCGGGATCTTCTGCACAGAAGCATACGTGATAGCCGCTACTCTACGGCAACTGAAAAGCCCGTGGCGAAATATCTATATACATTTAGTAAGTAAGCATTCATATTCGGGTTTTTAATTTTTTTCTTGGAAAATCGCGTTTTCCCGGGAAAAACACCTATGTTAGATAAACTTTAAACACTAAACTTTACCTAAATATAAATTTTTCATGAAAATCGTTAGAGCTGTTTCCGAGATAGCTGGCATATATAAACAAACAAATATACAAGAATTGCTCGTTTAAAGGTATTAGACTTGTAGGATTTTTAAATTTTTTTTAACTATGACTAAAATGTGTATAAAATATTATCAACGCATAAAAACATGTGATTTTTCGTTATTAATGATAAACTTCGTCAAAACCCGCAGTCGAAATGACGCGAGTGTCTCTAACGGTAAATCGAGAGGAATAAAATTCGCGTACGATCCACACGTAATAGCCCCTTCGCGTTTTATCTTAATTACTCGGAGGTCTTGGGGCAAATCCTTGGCCTTGTGTCGTCCATCGTCACATAACTTTATGAGCGGATTACTTTCATGGGCCGGATTAAACTGCCGTTACCGAACGTCCCCGATTTGCCCCCACTGAATACCGATTATGAAGGCTCTCTTCTATATATAACTTTATTGGGTTTTTGGCTTAACTTTAACTGTAAAATTATTGCTATGTCGTTTATACAGTCAAAATTGCTGTAAATTGGAATGTCAATCCAGTTTATTAGTATAATTGTTTATTCTAACAACTTCCGTTATTTTTAACATGTGTTTAAGGTCTATTGTAACGTAAGCCTTAAGCATGACTTTTTTAATATATCATTTTCAAAATCGCAAATCGGAGCGATATCTATGTTACCAAACTTTATCTGTTTCATCTGAAAATTATTTATGAGCTCATAGAGTACGAGAATTCTGATTGTTCATCGAAAGTAATATATATATTATCGGTTTCGTGTGCGCAAAGCCGCGGGCGAACGCTTGTCCTAAATAAAGTCAACACAAACAAGCGGTCCGGCGGGCGCCGCCGCGGTGTTTGTTATCGCTCACACAAAGAGCTCCCGGGGAAAGATTTCCTTAGAACTTTCTTATATTTGAGGAATTTCATAACGAAACGTCAGCAATTTAACAAGCCGAAGGCAAAAGGGAAGGTTACTTAGGAATTCTCAAAGGTCAGTCTCCGACGAGATATGTTATTACGGGGCTGGCCGGGCCTTGCGGCTTTTCGCCAGCTTTATGTCCATAATTCTGTTGACCTCCTTTGAGATGCCACGAAATAATCTCGATCGGGGATCGATTTCTTTGATAGCGCAACTTCCTTATGCGCTTAAAGGAGCTGCGCGGTCATAAATAAGAGCAATTTAGAATTTGGGATTCATCTGTGGTGGACGTATATCCATTGACGTCGTTCCGGCGGATATGCCGTTTTAACGCCGGATGTGAGAAGGTCGATGCTTATGCGCCTCATATTTTTATTTTAAAATAACAGCGTTCCAAACTTCGTCACAAAGCCTAGATGATCATGTTCATTATTTTCCATCTTATTTTCAATTTCCGTTTCCGCTATTCATCTAATAAAAACCGGAATCTAAGCTTAGATACATTCGTAATAACTTTCATCCACAGCTGCACTAACATGGGCGTAGGATACATTCCCGTCATTACGTAAGTTTTTCTTGTTTATTATAAACCATCATGGATATATAATTAATTCCCTTTCTATATTTTTTTATATTAACCGATCAGGCTGGTAATCGCGCTCACGATCCTGGTCGCATTGCGATTCCAATCTCAGGACCCTGAAAATATAACATTCTTTATTTTCGGAAAATCGCTTGAAAAATATCTCGTTGATTGTCCCTATGGTCTATTATCAGTACTGTAGTATAAAATAAGAGAAAAGCTGTCAAAGATACGAAGAGATAAATCTTCGGTCTTCTTCGCCCCTTACAATACAACACGACCGGCCAATGGACTAAAGCGTGGTTCTAATCAAAATGGGATAGTAAAAAAAATTTTTACAGAGACACGCCAATCAAAAACTGCAAAAGTGTAAAATATGCACATGTATCTGTAACTCCAATTATGATTGTAGTGTTTCCTTTTTAATAAGATACAATAATAAACTGGAATTCAATTTGAAAAGTGTCTTTTATCTTTGTACTAAAATTTCTAAAAAAGGATGTGCTTTATTTTCACGTTTCTTTTTTTGGTTCACTAGTCCTTTTAAAATTAATATTCATTCATTCATCCACGTGATTCCTTTGCTCATTTTATATATTAAGAATAATGAATCCATAATTTTGAAAACAGTGTCCATGGTGATGGGGCATTTTGTATTCTTCTGATAGTAAATAAAAAGTCCTCAAAAAGTTGGAACACACAATAAAAATTACGAATATTGAACATTGTTACCGAGAAACAGTTTGATGTTCCAAAATTGAATATCATGTATTTCTTCATAATTAAACATTTATTAACTGAATTAAAAAATGATATCTTCTTTCTTCTTTTTCAGCATACGAATTTTTGTTTTTATTTTAATAAGTGGGCACTTGCTACGTACGATATACATTCACGTCAGTGTCCCTTCCAGATAACCTCTGTCATGATCGCGATTAGGATCAAAATTGTAACCGGCACCGGAACGTGAGATCGGAACGGCGATATAAATCGGACATTCGAATGGTTGAAATAGTGGATTAGAATTGAGATCAGAAATGAAATTGAAGTTTGAATTGATTTAAAGATAGAAATTAATGATACAATTCGGCGGATAAACCCGCGGCTGGCCGATAACGTTATACATTTTTAATTTATCTTGTTGAGACATTTTTAACACTGAACAAAATGGAGTTCTCTGTCCTTGCATATAAATTATTAGACTATATTTCGTAGGTCATTGGCAAAGATAAAACAATCTAATATTGTCTCATTTGGTCAAATATGTTTATTTGTTGAGGCTTCAGAGCATCCCATCTGGACCTGCATAATCTGATGAAAACAACAGTTAAACATTTGATTGGATATAAATCTCTTTTACAAGCTTAATGAGTATCTCAACATTTACCAAAAGTTCTTAAATTAAAACTATCATAATTCTTCGTAGCAATGTCAAGGGGCAAATAAACACACGAGTCAAGAGAGAGTAGAGGGTTACCACCACTCACGAACACTTGCAACCTCAGAGAAGTCACCAGTGCGTTGCTCGCCTCTTGGGCAGGAATAAGGTACCTGATGGAGAGGGAATGGATGGAGAAGGAGTAGAGTGATGAAGGGGAATGGGCCACCGGAACTCTCACTTACTGGAAAAAACCCAAAAGCGGAAGCTGCCACTTCACGTCCATATTTTGTGAGAGTGTGGTATTACGCTGGTCCAGCGGACTTATTTTTGGACTGCAGTCAAGTTGGCCAGCGTAAAGATAGTAAAACATACGAGAAAGTTCGGCATAATAAAATTAGTTAACAATGATATTTGAAATTGCAGCTACCCTTAATTTTCTGTCTAATAAGTGCTAAATGACTAAATATTTACATTCATAATTATAATTTTTGAAAATTAAGTACCCTCTCATTAAAAGGAAACATTTCACTTATTTCTCTCTTTTAACATTATTAAAAATTTTGTTGCACATTAAACAATAATTGTGTTTTGTAATTAGAGAAGGATTTTATGTAAAACGGAACTTCACAATGAAAGTAATATAAGCAGTTTTACTATAATAGCATTTAAGGCAGAAATACGGGTTAGAGCCATAGATATTAGAGTTCTAACAATAATTTGTTAACTATAGCAATCCAGCTAAATTATGAAAATATGATAGTTAACACTTACACGAAGGCATACCGAGCACTGCGAATGTTCGGCGGCGGGAGAGCGGGGACGTCACAACTATAACGTACCCTGCACCAAATATTTGCTCAAAGCGCCTCAGGAATTTGTCAGACTGCTGTGAGGAATTCACCTTATGCGGCCGTAAAATGTCAAGTGAACTCGGCCCCCGCGCCCGCGCGTCCCGCCGCGTGCGCCACAATGTTTGGTACAGCCGTAATTTAGATGTACTATAAAGCGTGTATGCATCCAGACCTATTTTATTTCGGTTGCGTGAAACTATCTTTTTGTCCCGTTTTACAAGGCAAGGGTCGAAAAATATTTTGAATACGTGACTTATTGTCGGTCGCGGGGCGCACACTCAATCAAGATATAAGATGGTTTCGGATACGAAATAATGTGAGATGTTTAGATTTAAATCAATTGGAATATCGTCTTTCAAATCGATACTTTGAACGCAAAGGTAAATATTTATGTAAAGATGTAGATTTGGTACAATAAAACGTCAGATGTACTTAGAATTTTCTTTTCAAATACCATTATTTCGTTAATTAGAAAAGTTATTCTATGACATTTTCCTCTTCTATATTGAAATTATATTCTGAAATTACTAAAATTAACTACAGAAATTAATAAATTATTTTACAACATGAAATTTGTAATTATTTAATTTACAGAGAAATATTAATTAATTAAATATACAATTCTCATGACACGTCACGCTGTTAACTTCTGCACAATACACTTGGTTTCTGTATCCATTAATATGCGTACATAGTCATTTGTAGTGCATTTTAAAGGGGTTTCGCTCAACAACGTGGCCACAGAATGAATTTGATCATCTCTTATTTCGCCCATTTCGCAAACTCGCTGTGAATTCCGATCATGCTTTCGATTTTAATTTTGTTTACACTGTCAGTTTTGATTGGATGACCGTCCCGCACTTGCCTCATAAACTATAATTTATGTCACTGGAGAATTATTTACCTTTTATACAGTGAAACAATTTTCAAACTTGGATAAGTTGCTTTAGAGATTATTTCACATAAAAAAATTCTCTTCTTTATAATATTATTATGGATAATAGGTTGCGCGAGTGCGCGCGCTCTGAATGTCTATGTAATTTATTATTTATTAATTTGAAAATAACGAAAATTGTTTTGTACTGTAATCTCCGACTACAAATTTTCTGTGAAATTTAAAGTTTTATTTCAAGTAAGGAATTCAAACGTGAAATTGAAAACATCAAAATCGAAGTGTTTAAAACGTGTCAAACTCTTAAACCAGTTTTATTCGATCCTCACCCATTTACTAGGTGGCGCTTGTGTTGAATCACTTTAAACAAAAACACTTCGAAATATTAATCATTCGATCTTATAGTAATTTCGGGGGTCTATCAAAAACTTATCTCCGGATCTCCTCATCGGCCCAATACGAAAAACTTCTAAACGATTTATTTCCAGGCGGTTTATCAAGAGCGGGCCGCGGGTCGACGCTAGTTGATTTTAGCGCTCTATCTGCCCGCGGCCGGCGGGCGAAAGTAATAAAGCGCCGGCGCTCGTCCATCATGCCGTCTGTCGGCCCCGCGAATAATTGGTCGGGCCCGCGCCGGCGCCCGCGCCGCCTCTAGGGTTACCGTTTTTTCGCTCTTCTCAAAATTCTAACACTATCCAAAGGGTCAACTTTCAGAAACTGTTTCTCGTCCCTTACTTTACCCATAACCGATGTTCTAATATTTATGAGAAAGATGAATAGGAAGTTTTTGTTTGCGCAACGCGTTGAAACGGTTGAAATTTTAAAGGTTCGTCGGATGTCGTAACCGATTCGTCGATTGACGGCCGGTCGTTAGCGAGTACCTCGTTCGAAAGATTAAGAAAGTGTATATATTTTTAATATTTATTGTTTATACTTTCTTGCAATCCCAAAAATGCTTGATTAAAATGAACAATATTAAAAAGATTAATGAAGAACTGGTTTTATCGGGGCACAATTGCTCATTCAAATTGAATACGACATATAATTCCTTGATAAAATATAATTAGGCTGAAGATTGTATCAAAATGTTAAAAATAATAATTTAAAATTGGTTAATAAATAACAAAATCTAAAGCAAAAAACAAATCAAAATTATACGATAAAAATTAATTGAGTCACACCGATGTTGAATTCGATTTGTACGGTACGCTACGATACGGTACTCGTTGACTTCTGCAAAAACACTGTCACTTCGCTCGCTCGGCTCGCATGTCATTTAAATATGACCTCAATTCTTCCAATAATTTAAGTATCCCGATTGACGCCCACAATGAATTCGGGTAAAGGGTTAAACCGCTCTTCGTCTTCGAAAAATTCGGCATCACATTCGAAATTATTAAGTCTTCGGTTTAGGTAATGTTTAAAATATAAAGGAACGAGACGATATTTGCTATTTTATGATAACCTAAAAAATAATTGCGTGCTATTTCTATATGTGATGTGACAATAAATAATCTATTTAAGCATTGGTTGTCATGTGATAAGTTATATCGTTTTACATATGAATTTTACAGTCATTTTTAACTTCAACAGCGAACTTTCTTTTCATAAAACAGTTTTGTGGCTCATAATTTATAACGCCGTAGAGAAGTATACAACTTTTTTCTCAGTTTCAATTCAGTTGCTGAAACTTTGTAATCAGTCTTTATGGCACGGTTGCTTCTGAAATTATTTTCTTTTACCTAACTGCCCACAAAATAGGGTAAGTCTTTTCCGCTGCATATACGAGTAGATACATTTCTTTGGCAAGTAGCATACCCCAACTTCAACTATTTCTTTGTAGCTTTGATAGTTTGGTGAATTTTAATAAATTAGATGTAGTTAGATTTGTCTTAATTGTAAAAGTAAGACATTATATAATACTTAAATTTAGGCACGCTAATTAAAAATAATAAGGGGAAATAAAAAATATTTACCTATGTTGCTATTATAACAATATGAGTATCAAGTGAATGCTTTTAAATATCCAATTACAAATATATATATATTTGAATATTTAATAGCACTTAAACTACAAAAGTATTTTTAACGTAAGGACAATATTTTATTTTATGTTGAGCTGTAACCATGGGCAATTTACAAAACATCGCTCTGGATCGGCCCTTTGTGGATTTTAGAGCAAATATATCTGAGAAAGGGTCACACTTACGTCGGCGTAAGTCGAGTAAAATCACAAGAGAACTTTAGTTTGTTGGTATTCGACGACTTAACTATCGAATCGATTTGAATTATATCGTAGTAGTTTTGCCTACCACAGGTCGTCGACAGTTGTCTTAAATTTGATTTTTTCCAGTACGACATATGCAACGCATTTTGAGACTATTAAATACGTGTAGCTTAAGTACAAAAATATTTTTATTTGCATTTCTTTCTTTTATCGTTGTAATTTCACAACTAAAATTAGACGTAACAAAAATCAAACCTAAAATTAATAGCGCAGGAACTAAGTTTTAGTACAAATATGTATATTATTTTTATTTGTCTTCGTTTTAAATAACTTTTAAAATTCAATCACTTTTCAGTTTATTATTATTTATGCAATTACTTTTGTTTATTTACACTTTATTCTGTCTTATTATAATTTAACTAAAAACAGCGATGAATAGTTATTATCTCAAACCATTGAACTCAAATAACGATCCGTTTTCAGTCAACGGCAAACTTTTACTAAATTGATAATAACGTATGACAACCCTGCCCGCGTGCCCGCCGTCAAACGACTGCTCGTTGTACAGAAAAACGCCGGCCTCTCTCAGATCATTTCACACTTTGTCGGCAGCGTTCGGTGGCACTTGATATACTGTTTACTTTCCCAGTATCTGTCGGTATTGAACGGTCTGCTGCACGTTTTTAGCACTATCTTATTGAACCTCAACGGAGAATCTAGACTGCATTCTAGAATATGTAAATACTGAAACGCATACATAATCACTGTTTCTTATTGTAAAGACGTAATGAATTTACTTATACAAGTACTTATTGTTATTAACTTTGTGAGGGAGGGTTTTATTATACTTTATAAAATTTGCACAAGTATCAGACATTTGTGCAAATATCTTTTATTTGTACAAATTATTTGTGCGAATAGCGCCATTTTGGTAGGTTTCGGCTCATCTCGATAGACCCGTACGGTCGACCGCTGCTTAGTTCCGGGGTCGTAGCAATAAATTCATGTTTCGTCACCTGTTTCTACATTCCAACCAAATTCGACGCTCCTTCTTTTAATCTGGTAAGCATGGCATTGCACCAAGTGACGCAGTCCGTTTTTTTAAGACTAAGTCAAATTGTGTGGGATCCAATGCGAGCACAGCTTCTTCACACCCAAATGTTTGTATAGGATTGATCGTATTTTACTCATGCCTATGCCTGAAGGTGCCCGAAGCTCATAATAGGTCACATGCCTCTCTGTTTTGATCATACGGCGCACAGCATTGATGCTTTTGTTGTTCTCAGTGGTGGATGGGCGACTATCACAAAATACGTCACTGAGATTGACACGACCGCTCTTGAATTCTGAAAACCAATTATAAATAGTCTTCTTGGATGGTCTTCATCGCCAAAAGCCGTTCGAAACTGAGCGAGGCTCCGCAGAGCTGTAAATTACATTTAAAATCGTAGATTTACACGATATAAATTAATAGTGATGAAGACACGCAATTTTTAAAATTACGCCACAATGTAAAAACAATTGACAGTTAGATGAAAAAAATTGTATTCTACAGCCAAATAATTCTATTTTCAAACGTAGTAATTACTTTTTAAATATTGTTTATATAAGTGGCCAGTTCCAGAAACTTTAATGCGCCCTACCTGTAGATGAAAATATACATGAAAGAACTTGACAACTCTATAAGAATAGAGTCTATATTGTTAAATGACCGCATAATGGGACAACGCATTAAATACGAGACCGTTGCATCTTAGGTCAATTTCTTTTAAGTCGGATTATATCTCGGTTTTTGATGCTACGTTAAAGGAAAAAAATACAAATTACTTGATCAAATATTCATTATAGTACATGATAGAACGCTTATCACAAATAAACTAAATTTTATTATCAAAAATACTAAATGAGATCCTTTTTCACAGTTTTATTTTCGCATGTTTTGACCGGACACTTCAACGTCGTAACGGAGGTTGCGATGAAACTACACTGAATACAATGAGTGCTAAACTGTCTGTTTTAGCACTCATTCTCTGCGGCCGTTTTTGAGCGCGGCACTGCGCATCTTTTATTTTTTGATATGGAACGTCTTTAAAATCACACCAAAACATAAAGGTCAGAAAACAAAAGGTCGATATCGTCTTATCTTAATAACTATAAAACTATTAGTCTTAAAAACATGAGTCTAGTGTCATTACTCAGCACATACAATCAGCTTCGTGTTATGACCTTGCGTTAGCGTCGGGCTGGTCGGGCGGCGGGGGAAGGGCGCTGCGTTGAATGACGGATACCGGCGTTCTCGCTTATTTCTATTGGGTATAACTCACGACTCACATTCTTTCATGATTTTTATGGAGTTTATTTAGAACAATCGATTAAAATTTAACTAAGTGTAATCTGAACAATAATTAAAGCTAAAAATAACCAAGAATTGTATAAAAAAATATAAAAAACCGATATATCAGCCTCAGCCCATGCTAGAGCTAGCCAGAAGTACGGATCAATGCTATCCGTTGGAAAGAGGGAATTATGGATTACATATAGGTACCCAAACTTCCGGTACCGAGCGAGTGTGACGATTTCAAGAGCAGCACAAAGGTGCCAACGAACACACAGTAGACGACGCTGACTTCGCGAGCAACCAATTCTACCGCTGCTGTGACTGTGACCATTTAGTGTTAACGTTAAAAGCGTGTTGCTGATGTAGACGTTTCGCGTTAAACCATCGGCCGTGTGCCCCGACACAGACCCACACGATTTTTATATTTCAATGTGAACTTGTCACAAAATTCGAACGGCCATTTATTTATTTTAGAAAATATTAGAGGTGGTGGGGAATGCAATTTTGGGGTTATATGTTCTGATTGGTGAAAAAAAATTGTCAAAAAAATAAATTCTAGAATTCGATCGCAGCGCCACCTATCGGGTCAAATTGTGAAGGTACCTAATCCAGGGGCCAACTGAAGTACACACAAACAATTTCATCATAATCGTTCCAGCCGTCTAGGATGAGTTCGGTAATAAATATAGAAGAATTGTGTATATAAAGATGAGTGTATAAATATTTCAATCACAGAAAAACACTTCCTGAAAATAAAATATCCTCCCAGTTTCTCATAGTCGGATCGTTTCCCGTGCTAAATATATCGAAGACTTTATACACTCGCGGGGGCTTACGTTATAGAATTTAACCGAACCGTAAACAATTCACTAATATTGGCTTAATGCCGGCTATAAAAGTAATCCATTCATAAAGTAAGGCAAGCGCGAGAGCGCTCCTGCAGCAGCGATATTACGCGGGGGATTTCCCGCTCCGAAGATCCCGTTGTAATTAGTGTTTTACTATTTAATGTACGGCCGTTAACACTGGAATGGTCGTCGGGTGGGAATAGCGTTATCGAATTGATTGGAATTCGGGAGCGCTAGCGATCACTGTTCGAAAAATATTGTTATTGTCTTGCTTGTATATATGTATGTATGTAACGGAATCTTTGAGCATAATTCTCACCGATTTCCAGAAGTCTGATTAATTTGATACTTTGCACACGCATCAAGGACCAATGACAGTGCTATAATTTGATAACAGTTTCCCATTATCCTTATTAGGATCGCCAGGATTATTATAAGCTTGGGTTGTATGTACCTATGTATGTAATGGAATCTTTGAGCTAAATTTTCACCGATTTCCAGAAGTCTGATTAATTTGAAACTTTGCATACGTATCAAGGACCGATGACTATATAATAATTTGATAAGTTTATCTCATTATCCTGATCAGGATCGCCAGGATCGAATAATTTCGTCACGTATCGTCTGCGTGGGAGCAAGTGGCTTATTACTGTTTTGTAATAGAATTTAGCAACAGTAATAAGCATTATTATTAATTTAACTATTGTTATATTGCTAAAAATTGCAAATTTTTAACAATTTTTTTAACATTTTCTTTTTAATTACAAATTTTTAGCAATTAATCGAACTAAAAAGTGAAAAATAATTTTTAATATGAGCTCAGAAAAATATTGAACAATGACGAAAAATACTAGTATTATTGTGGGAAAAGTTTGGGGCGCTTTGTGCCACATTTTTGGTATATAGAGCAACCCACGTTTTTTCCACAATAATACTAGTATTTTTCGTTACTGTTCATTATTTTTTTCAGCTCATATTGAGAACTATATTTCACTTTTTAGTTTGATGTGCTTTAAAAGCGGGTTTTTTAGTTTTTTTAAGCTGTATTTATTTATTCAATTTAGGTTTCGTTATAAGTCGATGTAAATAAAGGAAAAACTGGTATGAAATCGATTGGTTTTATGATGGTTTTCTTTATTAAAATCTTAAGCAATGTCGTATAAATAATAAAGGTTTTGCACAGCAAGTTAGTGTCTTCTGCCTTTCGATAAAATTTTTGCTTAGAAAATAATTACAATTACGTAAAACACATTCCTTGTTAAATTGTTTTCAAAGTAAATTAACCTGCTTCAATATTAGAATATGTGATTAGTTTTTTGAGATTCATATAAGAACTTCTAATTTTTAAATTTAAAACGGTATATTTCTAAAGAATACACCAAGTTTGCCCGTGTAATATAACTTAATAATTAAACGGAAAAGTGTGGTTTTCACGTTATTTGCAATATTTAATGTTTTCAACTAGCTTACCAGTTTTAAAATATTTTTATTTTCAATTTCATATTAAAATTGTTTTACCTTTTTTGCCGTATTTAGTGCCGAATTCGTATGTCGATTTTATTCTACTCAATTCTTGCCCCGAGAAAGTATAAAAAATGATAATTAAAAACTGATTCAATGTACCTACAATGATTCTTGTAAATATTACCAACACTTCTTGCAAGTTATACCAGAGAAAATGATAAATAAAATAAACTTTTAATAGGCCTTTCAAAATTCCTATTGAACTTAACAGAATAGTCTAGTTGTAGCAATTACTATATTGTATTAATAAATGATTACACAGCAGAATGATATATTTATACTCATGTTTATTAAAAATAACGACACGGTCTGTAAGGATTAGGGGGAAAAATATTGTTGAATGGACAATAATGATAGTTGCATTAACAAATACATATACCTATAGTTCTTTGATAGGTTATTATAAAAATGCTTTATTCACTTTAATAAACATATATTAAGTAAATTTGTGGATTAGTCAGTCAGGTATATTTAAAAGGCAAATATACCTATACTATGTATTTTAACGTTTATTAAGGTTTTAGAAGAAAATTATATTTTTTATAGCATTAAATTTAATGATCAAGATGTTTCATTTCCCTAGAACTCGACAAAATATTATTAAGGTATTTTGAACATGTATATTTCATGTATAAACACTCCATCTATGCGAAAATTTGTCTAATATATGTACACTAACGTAAAAAAAACGTCAAAGTCTTTTTTTATAAATAAAAATGACAATTCACATCAAAAGTTTTGTAGGTACGTTACTTATGTACATAAGAAATGTTCTTAAAAAAATCTTAAAATGAATATTAATAAAAAAAATAAAATTGGGTTTAATATATTCTTTTAATATTTAATCAATGTATTTTCAATATAAATAACATAGAAAAAATGATTCATTCGAATAAATACTAGTTCAACTGCAAAAGACTTTGCAGTTGAATTAGTATAGTTTTGCTGTATAAGGAAAAAATATGTATTATAATTGAGAGATTATTTGTTTGTTACGTTTTTAATTGTTAGCTTTTAATGCCGTGTCAAATCAAAGTACTAACAGCGAAAATATGCTAAAAGTGTAACATAATAATTTTTTAGTGAAGGATTAAAATTTCAAATATCCAACACTCACTTTCTACGCATTTGGATGTTCACAGAAATGCTGTCATATAATTGTGGAAAACCGTCTAGGATTCCGGGAAAAAATATACGACCCGAAATATCTCGCACAAATGGATGCATATGGAACCCCCATATGCATAATGCAGACAAATGAAGGCAGATTTTTTTTGAGGGCACGCGCGCCGCGCCCGAGCCGCCCTCCTCGCGCCAGCGCCCCCTGTCGGTGCGTAACTCGAGAAAAATCCTTCGCCGTGAAAACAAATGACTCACTTACCTGTTGATATTGTAGAGTGCGAAATGTAAGAATTCAGTACACGCCGAATATAGCGACGAGAGGGATACGTGAGACGCGTGGAAATGCCGTCGAGGAACAAAGAACTGCCCCGCCGACTGTATAACTCACGGGCCACGGTCCGCGCCCCCTGCCCCGCTGCCGTGGGCCTCGTTCACACAAAATTCCCTATAATATTTTTTTCGTTTTTTCTTTATATGGTATTATTGATTTTTCTCGGGTCATCTCGGCTCGTTGATAAATTTACTTCCGTTTTAGTAAGATAAAAGAGAAAATCGAATGTTATTTAACTTATATCCATAATTACACTGTACGCATGTACCTTTCTCTTTTTAATCTAAATCAAGAGGCATAGACCTTAAGCCTTCCACTCAGGTTCATTGATTGTTCACACTGTTGACACGAACTTTGTGAGGCTTTTGTGACTACTTTCTTGACCGACGACTTAGCATGATTTTGTAGCGGTTCTATTTGGCTGCAGTTAAAGAGCCGTTGATTGATTCGCTTGTGATCAGAATTGGAACCCGATGCTTTTTTGACTGAAAAACAAAACACGCTGAGCGCTCGACCGCCACCGTAATATAAACCAATTAATATTAATATTAGATTTAATATAAAATTAGATTTAACTTAAGGGAACCACCGCCAGCCTAGGGGTAGAGCGAGTGGAATTCTAGGCGCCATGTAACTAGGATCACTAAAAAATCAAATGCAAAAGACAATTTTCACCAAAAAATTAAATTTTGATGTTGCTTTCGGAACAGTGTTACGATACTTAATGTTAATTAATTTCATTTAAACTTAATATGTGTTGATGTTTGCAATGAAAACTTATTTTGAAAAATTGGTAACTATTATTATCATGAAGGCGAATTAGAATTTTTGGAAAATTACAGCACTAATTAGAGGGCGCGGAAAAACAATCTTGCTCCACCCTGATCAAAGCTAGGGCTGGCGCTGAAGAGAACCATTATGATATAACAGCATAAGAACTTTAAATACTATTCTAAAATCACTTTCCAGTTATTGTCGGGATTAAAGTATTGAGATAGAAAAGATAAGCGCTAAAAAAACAAAATGCGCTGTGGAACCATTATAATGCTTTTTCTTGATAGCACTCCGCGTATTAATGATTAGATTACACCAGAGATTACACCATAGAGTGGCATAGAGCGATAAACTAGAGGATTCCTTAAATATAAACAAAGCCATAAATGTCTCACCTTTAATTATAGGTAAGCATATTAATGTTTAGGTTACCTTTAACATAAAAAGAAAATAACCGTCGATTTCGTGTATAGTCTAATCAAGCGAAATTCATAAACAGAAAAAGTTCGCATTTCCGGTTTAAGCAGTGGAGTTCTTTCTCATATTTATTTGGTTGGGGGGGTTATTCTGCTACTACGTTATTTTTTATGACCTTAATTCGCAACAACATATTTAAATGAAATTAAAAAAAAACATTACGAATAAATTGAAGCATTTACTAAAATGTTCAATCAAGTATTATTCAATTGGTTTTTTATGGGTAATAATATTAATAATTTACTAGTGCTCCTTCCCCAAAAAATATACTGATTGCATTACCCACAACATTTTCTTCTTCTGTGTAGTAGTAAATCAAATGCACACCACGGTCACAGCACGGGCCTGAGGATCTGTTGGCAATTATGCTTTATGCAGCGTTCTCTCGCTAAGCCGTCGGTATTTTTCCATTAGCTTCGAAATGAGTTTTAAGCGTTGCGAGGATCTTAAATGGTCTTAATTTTATTTTGTAGAATAATATGTAAAGCGCTCGATATGTCGGATCGGAGATCAACCTCTTGTTAGTCAAACGAAAGCCTTGAGTAATCGGGGCAGGCTGGAAATGATTTCTCTACGATCTAATGACAACTCGTGTCGACTCATCCGAACACATAGAAGAGTCTTGATGGACGCAAAAAATAAATCGGCTTTGTGATTGGTTAACACATCGTAGATTACCTATGTTTGACAAGCGCCGATTCCTCCAATTGTATTTGTGTGCTTACGCTGATGTATCTATGTACATCGACTGTGATTATCGATTGTGATTTCTGCAATATTTTCAGTCTAAAAGACTACGGAGAATATTCATAAGAAAAAATGTGCTGTTCAATTTTACTAAGGACTAATCATTTCAGTTGCTCTCGTGATTATTATGGTCAGCTATTTAAAAGAGTTGACTTCGAATTCTAACCTTTCCTAATTTTTTGTATAAATTTGCATCTTATTTTCATAAAACATAGTACGTAATGCGATGATGAATATCGTTTATTATGAATAATTTGAATTTGACTAAAAAAAATCGCAGCGGACGATATTTGTACGGAACCTCAACACGAGAACAATTCGCACTTGATTTTTTTTAATGCGTGAGTTTATTTGATAAACCAGTTGATTTTTTAAATACGTGAGTTTAGTTGATGACCCATGTAAAGGAATTATGTATCTAATTTGAACAAATGGGGTGATATCTGTTTTTTGTCATGCAACACAATATTTGACTTCAATGACATAAGAGGAAATGTAGTTAAAAGAATGCAACTCAGAAAAACTTTATTGCGTCAACATATCACATGAGCGAATATAATTAATTTTCTTTGCCCATTTATTACTTTAATAATTTACTTGAATCGTAACAGTAAGTAAATCGGAAAAGACGTAATAAATATAATTTGTTTGTTTCTCATTTATGGTAATTAATAAAGCATCCTTAGGGTGTAAGCCGAGGGTCGTGAGTGAACTATCGGCGGTAGGTCACGTCGCGGCTCCAAGTCGGGGAGTTTTGTCAAAGTCGCGGCGATTCTTCCGCTCGAGTTGGTACGAGGAGGCCGTATCGGCGCCAGTGAGAGCCTTCGTCGTGTCTCAAGTTATCGGCCATATTCGCTACGATAACGGTCGGTTTTGGTACATCGATTGGTCATTGCAAATGTGCGAGGATTTTATCTTATAAATTGCTCGTTATTGTAATGTGCAAAACAATGATTTTTTTTAAGTGCATCGACACAACTGAAAATAGAAACCGTCGATGACGAATTCTGAGCTCTGACGAGACTTGAATAGTTAAACTGCGATTACTAGATTTCCGTTCGACATGCGTACGATTAAGTGGGTTAGCTGTGTTCATTATTAAAATTACGTCTACCAAAAACCAGCATATCAAAACCTACGTAGAAACGTAGATATAAGCTACTTACGGAGAGATATAGAAATATTCATAAATTGAAAAATAATAATTGAAATCAGTCAAAAATTAATCTTATATATGTGTAGATTATATAACAATAATATATACAACAATAATATTATATAACAATAATATATTTTGGTGTTTCAGAAATAACGAATTAATCTTTAATTAATAAAAAAATATATAAAATACTATATAAAAATTAGTGGCGGAGATACATTAGTCGCTTTCGAATAGAAAGTAGGGACTGGTTTTATTAGTGAACGACAGATCTTGACAAGCGAAGGGAGGGCGACCTTTTTCTTGTCGTAACGACTAAGGCGCATACTCCTGCTCCACAAACGTCTTGTTTATTCTCATTAGCTCTTTCGACCTCCGCAATGAGCACGCCGGGTATATTTAATGGTGAATTCCTCGACCTTCTGGCAAAGTGATGAGAGGGACGTGCCTCTCAACGGACAGTCGTGGAAATAAAATCGTTTGAGTGATTTGTCGCCATATTGATGTCCTTTACATCTTTAAAGATGGCAGAGAAGTGGAGTTCTTTTCAGAGACAGATTCTGAGGTTTTTCGCTTAAGTCTTTGCAGCGCACATTTCCATTAGCGGCGTTTCTGAATAAATACTACTCGGGACGTTCACTTCAAATCATATAAGTATATTTTTTTAATGAGATGACGAAAAGTCTCTGTTTTTCCGATCTCCTTATCGGGCGATCCACGTGCTCGTTTCTCTCTATTTTGGCAAAACAAACCTGATAGCAGAACAAATTGTAAGGTATCTAAACGAAAGTATGCCAGATTAATTAAAACACACCACGCTACAACAGCATCGCAACGACTAGGCCGGCAACGCACTGATGACACCTCTGGAGTTGCGGGTGTTCATGGGCGGCAGTGACCATCTACTTTCTGGTGGCCCGATTGCCCGTTTTCCCCTTAAAAATCCCCATCACTTTGATTGTGAAACTTAAGTCTACGATAAGCTTAGTGTGGTACAGTTAGCATACATATCATGTGTATTCATGAAAATATCTATTACATATAATTATGCCCTTCAAAAACGAGACTAAAAATTATAAGAAAAATTTTTTAATTTATCACATTTGTAAAAGCATTTGAAGTTTTAAAAGTGTCTAAATTCATATGACCTGTCATTATAATATTAAACCTTGATAAGTTGTAATGTAAAGGAGTGACTTAACAAATCAATGTCTTTAGCAATGAGTTCTAATGATGTGCGTTTTATATTCAATACCTCAAGTATTTTAAAGTATTTACATCTTATAAAACTTAAACGTCGTATATCCTTTATCTGAATGTCGACCGTAAAGGCAATGTAAATAATGAATATTTAAGTTTAAAATTAATCATAACCATGTAATACATTGACCATACTTTGTTTTTTTTTAAATATATTTAGTTTTATACAATTTAAGGAGAAAACATAATAATATGCTAAAATAATAGGAATAAAATATGTATATATTAATATTGCTTCTACTCCTATTCCCACTATGATTAAATTTAGCGAGTGCTTGAAATAAATAAAATGGTAATATACCATTCATTTATCCTGAGGAATGTAAAGCTTAAGTATAATCCTCCAGATACTTCAAGGAATAAATTAAGAAATATTTGAACCACGAAAAAACTTAACAGGTTTTCAAAGAAAAAAAATTGTTTATGTTGTGAAGTCATTGAATGAAAAGCTTAGTTGTGTAAGAAAATTAAATAAAATAGATATTTGCTTCAAACAAAAATTAAGAGAAATAAGTTTTTGTCTCATATCAAATAATATTATAATTTCCATAAAATTGAAGTTAAATTCTCTTAAGACATTTAACAGAATCGCTCCAGGAACAATCCTCAAAAAAAAAATCTCCATTTGAACCCACGCCATTTAACTATTATAACACTAATAAACATTAGACAGAAATTCAATTGCAGCGACATCGCAATTTTATTTTCGGTGGAGGAAATGAAAACGCTAATGAGTGTATTTTTGCTTTCGCTTTCCGTGCCACTATGCCATAAGCTCGGACGGTTGATGCGCAGCCGCGCCCGCGCCTGCCGGCCGTTGCGCCCTCTGCCGTTTTGATTTTTCAGACTGTGATTGAAAGCGTCTATAAAATACTTAAATACTTAATTGAGTATGTAGGCGTTGCATCTAAGATTCCTCATATCCCTTTCGTATATACATATAAAGGCTGTATATATATACACACCCTCTTTTCACTGGGTGGTGGTTGACCTTTGATCTTTGTAGACAGTAAATCTAGTTGTGTTTTCTTCTTTTTTATTTTCCTTATATTTCCTTTCCTATTATTTTCTTTATTTCGAAATTGTACCTATCACTATCTTTTTTGCTAACATTTTTTTCCTTTATTCACTCCACATACCTTTTTGCTTTGTCTACTAATACAAATTTCGTTTTTTTCCACGATTCGTCAAGTTTTAAACGTTCATGTTATTTAATTTCCCCCAAATTTTCCTTCAACCACTCTATATACTTATCTTTCACTTTTGATTCAAATGCCATTTCAAAATATCTTTCTTTCGTAGGTTATAACAATTGAAATTCATTTAATGACATTTAAAGAATTTACGGTATTTTATATATACCATTTTTTTTAATTATCATTCGTTCGTAAAGCGGTTATCCCTCGATAAGAATAAAAAAAAAGCTTGGGGGTAACTCTTTTTAAAACCAAAATTATGTAGAACTAGCGACCCGCCCCGACTTCGCACGGATAGCACTAAATTATCAATAGCCAGATGGACGGAGGATGCCTGGTGGGTGGACGGGGGCAGTAATGTGACGAAGCTTTAGCAGATATCTGTAGATACAGTGCATTGCTACGCCCAAGAACAAAAAAAGTCTTAAAGTATTTTACTTTAAAGTTATAAATACCACAAATACATTCTTCGTGTCCAAATATAACGGCATACCAATTTTCAAGGCGATCGGTCGAACGATATAAAAAGTGGAGCGTCACCTGGTGTCGAATTAAAACAAAGGCGATAGCATAAAAACCTTCGCCACAAAAAAATATATATGAATGCCAAATTTTATGTTGATCAGTTAAACGGTACAGAAGTTGGTATGCTGCAGCGCCACTTGGTGGAGTTACAATCATATATAAAACAATCGCAAGGAAATGTAGGAAGTCGAGCTGGCTATGCCCATTTGTCGCAAAATATTCAAAGATTACATATACCCTCTTTGCAAAGTGTTTGCTTAATAAAGGCTTTGAATTTGTAGAAATGTAAAATGTGTGTATCTTTAGATACTCAAGTTTACCAACTGGGCGCCGCCAATGCCGGCGTATAGCTTTAATCCGATACACCTCTAAGAATTTACCCCCGGGCCAATATCGACCCCACGGTACATTGTCGTATTGAAAAATTTTCGTTTCAACTGATAATCTACAATTATGAAATCTATCATACCTTTGTTTTTTCCTCTTCGCCAAGTACGACAGTGTATATTTCTATAATCGAACGTAGTGTTTATCTCACATAAGTTGACTCTTAGTAAAAAACAAAAAGGCAACCACCATTTTTAGGGTTCTCTATCCAAAGTGTGTCAACGGTACCCTATTATTGAGACTCCGCTGTCTGTCCGTTTGTCACAGAGCTCTATCTCTTGAGTCGTAATAGTTAGACGCTTGAAATTTTCACCGATTATGTATTACTGTAGCCGCTATAACAACAAATACTAACAATAAAAGAAAGTTAAAAATATTAAAGGCGGTCGGTTCCTGTATAAGAAACGTGTTTTTTCGGTTTTTGTTGCTCGGTCTTTATAATGGCCGTACGTACAAACAAACGTCTAACTAGAATAACTATAGTGTATACCTACTCAAAACTGATTACTTAAGTAATCCGTTTTAAAGTTCTATTCAGACTGCCTTTTAGCGTTCGTGGAGTAAAACAACCTATTTGCACTCGTGCGACAAAATAAATTTATTGCAGTCGTGTGAAATTATCACATTTGTACAGTGAAATAAAACTCAAGGGATAGGTACAATCAAGCGGCGCGGGTAGCGAGGATGGCCAGTGGATACTGAACTATTTTTAAAGCATTGTACGGAGGAACGGAACCCTTCATGTACGAATTCTACTCGCACTTGACCGATTTTGATTCAATATTTAATCTCCGGAAATACCAAGGCTTTACACACAGACGCACGGCTACCAAAATCGCTGAACATAATATTCTACTCATTCTCTTGCTATTTCGCCGATACATCATTCACATCACTCCAGAATTACTTTCACTTCTCGGTAGTTTTGATACAAGCATAATCTTTCAAAATTCGCGTCTATCCAATTTTGACTGGAAGCCAGACGAGCCTTGGGTTAACTTGTTCATGACGTTTTACACATTTATATAGTCTTACTGATAGGAGAAAGCCAATACCCCGACATACTCCTCAGTTTTGGTCAACGCCAGACCGATAAATATCGAAGGATCCTTGTTTGATGACTTCATAATTACTTTCTCTTTTAGTTTTATTCACATGTGTAATATCATATAATAAGATCGTAAGCGACCTCTATCTGCTCATTAAATATTTAAAAAAGCAGTTTATGCACGTTGTATTTATGTTACAGAGGCCAAAAAAATAGTTATTAGAATTTTTGACTGTTTTTCTGTGCATTTGTGCACGCTAATCGCAAAATCGATTTAACCGGTATGAATACGGTTTTCACTAATGTATTGGGGTAAACTTCCTGTAATACTTAGTGTTTTATTTCATTCCAATCGGTTCTCAAGCAAATAAGTTATATTAATCTATATATATAATCTATAACATAAATCCGTTGAATTATCTACGGTATTTAGTAGTTTGATTGAGAATTAATAAAACAATTTATAAAGATTGCTTTGTACCTGTATTTGTTAATATACTTATGTGGTTTAGAAAAAAATTACTCATGACCTATTCGTTTTATCATGTTTGACTAAAACCTATGTTTATAATAATTATTCCATCTTTGTATGTGAGTAGTTATAGTGTGTAATATATTATTAAGTTCTAAGAATATATAAAATATCTCATCCTCTCTTAACATTTGATACATGAAAATTTTAACAACAAGCACTCTAAATCGATTCCATCATTTTTATCTAAAGTTTTTCAAAATTCAAAATCAGTAACAGTTTAATACAAAGTAATTGTGACTGTTATTTTTTTCTAAACTTCTTCTATTTCTAACTCTGTTCCATTTTAAACTTACAAACAAACACTTGCATTTTACTTCGTGCATAGAATGCTAGTTACGGTAGATTCTTACGCGGTCTATGCGAGCCGAACTTGGACCTGCCGTCGTCGTTGTCGACTTTCTGTATTGAAATAAATGACATTATAATTTCAGCCGTTTGGTTCTAGATGGGCCACCTGAGGGTCGTGATCCCGCCGGACATCCTGGACGACGACTGGTCCGAGGCGAGCGCCGTCGAAGGCGGCTCCGTGGAGCTGAAATGCTCGGCCACCGGTGAGCCGGCGCCGTCGGTGTCCTGGCGGCGGACGGGCGGAAGGCATATCGTGTTCCGGGACAATCACGGAAAACCGCTCAAAGGTAACCCAATAAGCCTCGAGGGGGTTTTCAAAAGGTTAATTCTTCCAACTTCGCGAGAGTTCAGTGCGCTCTACGGTTTTATTGGCTTCGGTTTTATAGTAAATTAAGTGGATCATTTGAAAGAGTTTGTTGTTTGATATAGTTGTTAGAGAGTACCTTAAAAAGTTGGCTTTCAGTAGATTTTTTTTTTTTATTTCTAGGAAGGTATTAGTGAACAGTAAATTATTTATATAATTTTTGTGGAAAAGTAAGTTGATTTTTCGTGAGCCTAAATTTAAAATAATTGTTAATTATACACTTCAAGAAAGTACTCATTTAACTCGAGGTTTTTTATCGTTTTTAGTCCGGTTTAAAGGTAATTTTGCTAATTAATTTGATAAAATAGAAAATAAAACTGATAAAACTACTTTCACTCTTTCTTAGATAATCTTATAATACAAAAAGGCCAAGAAACAGGCCAGATAGAAAAAAATAACGGTATTCTTTAATCATTTAATAATAAAATATTAATAAAATTATTGACATGGTGAATGAATTCGGTGGCTTATTAGAAATGCATGTTTTGCAATTATATATTTTTTTTTTACTCGTCGAGTCGCGAGTCTAAGAAAATTGCAAGGTCTTTTATATAATATATAAACTTCGGCACATAAATAATTATTGCAGTATAAAAATTAAAGACTATATAAACGTTTCTGAAATGCATCAATGAATATCAATTGAACACAAGAACAATATTGCACTGAATTATGCAAATATTCCGAATGGCTTATAAATTCCGTTTCATCTTTATATGACATTCGAATAATTGAGAAGTTTGTTAAATCTGAGCTCCAAATTAAAATATTCCTAATTAGAGACTCGTAGCTTTTTACGTACATATTATCGAAAAATAACAAAATTGGTAAGTAAAAATGTTTTCGATGTTCAAAGCCCTTTGACCTCCCTTAAATTGCTACGCTACAGCGTATTCAGTTCCCCAAAAGGTCTATCTATAACTGACGCTGAAATTTCATTGATTGAGTGTATTTTGAATACATTTAATTTAAGCCGGCGACGATGCTAAAAAAGTTTTCGATAACTATTGCGATATATATGAAGCGTTTGATTCTGTCGTTCCTGACGTTTTTGATTCTAATATTAAATCGAGTCATCAAAAGCTCAGCTCTTCAGCTTCTAGTATTTTATCGTAGCAAAAAAAGTCGAGTTAATGGACACAAAGAGTTTGATTTCTTTGTATCTCTTATGCGCATGTGAATTTGAAAGGTTCCGTTTTTGGCTCTAGCCTATTATTGGCTTATATAAATTACCTTTTACATCTTGTTGAAAGTTAATACATTCTATGTATTACTTAAAAAGACCTTTTTTCAAATCCTTAATTGATCTCAATTGTTAAAGATTTCGGTTTTGTTATAATTTTATAATATGTATTACTTAATGTTGATGCTAACTTCATTATATAAATTTTAATTGCAAATGATATTTAATTAATACATTTCGGAATCGTCTATCAGAATAAAATATTTTCGAATATATATATCACAGGTCATTAATTTATTTTTTATTCGTTTTTTTTGACGTATTACTTCACAACACGAACTTAATAAATGTTTTCTTCGACACTTCTGATAACACGAATTATTGAAAAACCAATCTCCTTTTTAATTTAAAATTTCGAAACATCAATTTTGCATGAGATCGCTCCATTGAAGTCATCACCAATTATAAAATTTTAGTTTATCCATCTAAACTGTCTCGTTGCATCAAAATACCGCACAAAAGATTAATCTCATCAACTCAACGCGATCCCTTCTTCGATACGACACCTATTTCGAAATTAACTCGACGATGTAGAGACAGCCGGCATTCTTGCAACGATCAATATTCCTCCATTCGGTCGTAATTAACATAAACGTCCAGTTTGTTTTGTCGCCGCGATTGTCCAACTTGTCGAAGTGTTTGTTCGAGTCGATAGGATTACCGTCCGCGGGCCGTCGTCGAAGTGTCATTTCACAGACAGCGTCTGTCACGAACCAGAAGAAAATCTTCCCGTGTAGAAGTCTGTTTGTGCTTTGGTGTGCGTTGCGTATGAGCCTTTTCTCGTGATTTTGCCGAGAGCTGCTCGCTTTTATGGTGCGCATTCGATCCGATATATCAAAGGCTCTTATTGATCATGCTAAAAGAAATATTTACTACAGATCTTAATAACTATATGTAATTTGGTGTGAAAAAACTGCTCAAGTGAAGAAGATTTGGCGTAGTGAGTGCTGTACATTATAACATAATTCTACAAATGATTTACAATCTAGTATGGTTGTTTATGCACAGCTTTAAACGTAACAATTAACCTCCCGATTTTTAACTTAATAGAGACAGAGATTATATTCGATTTTTTTAATTTATGACTTTCAATTAGCCGTTATTCAGTTTTATTTCGCGTTGTCTCACACGACAGTTAAATCAAAATCATTATCTAAAATTTCAAGCAAACGTGAATATTCAATGTACTGTGGTGGAGTTCCAATTATATAAAAAAGTGTTTAATGCCTAAGTTGATGATTCTTATTATCGTCCGTCGATTCTATAATAAGCCACAACTCTAATCTAGAAATAAAAACTTTATATTGAGAGTAAAATAAAAATAACACTACCACAGATGAAGGGAACATTTGTTCACTTTTGAATCGGGCCAGTGTACATTTTTCACTCAACGGTGTCTATTTTTCACTCAACGGTAATGATAAGTTGGGTATGATATGAGATATTTTCGCATACTCGGTTTCATATAAGATTTTTTTTTTAAATATTTTGTTGCTTCACGGTTTGATGGTATTAACATAAGATTAATTGTTCATTTATATTCTTTACGTTCTTTATGGAGATTTTTTTCATGAATTCACAAAATTTCGCTGCAGTCGAATATCATACCAAAGCCAACTTTATGACCAAAAAATACGAAAATGAGCGAGGTATAAAATGTAAAAATATTTTCAACTAAAAAATGATCACAAGGTAATATCGAGGTCTGTTTGACGTCCGACATGTTTCCAAATTTGACTTTCATGTAATTACTAACTATTACGCGAAACTTCATGTATGTGGCTTTAGGTTACTGCAGTACCGGAACAAAAAGTACCCATCCTATCCTGGGTTTCGATCAATTCCTCTGCCAATTTTCATTTTAATCGGGTAAGCATTCAAATTCGTAATATATCAATTATGATTACGTGCGTATAACACAGTTTTACAACAATAAGGCAGGTAATAAGTTTGCATAGAGGGGCCGTCAACATATGCATAATAATAATAAATAAATAATAATAATAATATAAACTCACGCCTATTTCCCATAAGGGTAGGAAGAAACTATAGATTTCCACATGGTACTATCTTTGCATATCTCCCTTGCCTCACTGTCATCCGTTAATCTTTTAATGCTAGCTCGTCAGTTGCGGGTGCTTAAAATTTAGCCCTTTTTTAATATACCACCAATATGGTCTGCATAGGATTTTCTAGAGCGTCAGTCTACTTTCATTCATCTTTTCAAGATGGCCAAACCACGGTGACATGCCTCTTTCTATTCTACTCACTACAGCTTCCTTCAAACCACACGGCACGTCACTGTTTCTACATCTATCTTTCCGAGACACTCCGCACATACTACGCAGCGATCGCGTCTCTACTGCATTGATCCTACTTTCATCTTTCTTCTGCCATACCCCCATCATATAAGAAAATAGCAGAATTTCTATGCGGGTTTGCCATTTTCAATATATCATATGAAAATGTAATTCGTGTCGGGCTGAAAATTAAAAATTAAAATTTCAAAATTATTTAAATTTCATTTGGTCGCGAACGTGAAGAACTCTAGGAACTTAAAAAAATCGCCTACATATTTGTACAATACAAAGTAAGGGACGAAAAGTAATATTTGATTCTTTCTGTATAGTAAACAAATCTTAATAAGGGCTCATTTTACCCAAAATAATACAGTTTTATCTTTTTTCTAAACGTTCAACAAGCAACAGGTTTCCATGAAATAGGAATTTCTTGTTATCTGTTTTAAAATACGTGACGATAGATAAAGGACGATAAATTACCATCATGTTTTTGAATCTGCATATATTACTATGCTCGTTTCAACATTATTGTTAACGAAAAATCTAATAACGTCAACAAAAATAAGGTATACAATAAAACGGTCACATTGTACATACCGCTGTTCAGCATCCCCCTTGGCGCTCGAGACAATCCCTTCAACGCGTAGATTCGTTTTATGCAGATACGTATAGCGTGATTGCGATCTGATAAATTGCATTTCTGTTGCCTCTTGTATGTATCCACTTTACCAATCTTTATCTATGACCTTAGTCGAGTGAGCGGTGTGAGAACGGGAGTTATTCTTATTTTATTTTATTGCACATTCGAGGAGAAAATGAGCGGGCGGGCCATCACAGAGTAAATGGTCACCGCCGCCCATGGATACTCGCAAACCGCAATCGTAATGTTTTTTATTTACAGTATGATCGTCCCTCCACAACTTCATATTGAGGAGTTTGGATCTCAAGTTATTCATCTTGATATAGCACGAGGTGGGAGCTGCTAACAACAGTTGTCATCAATAGAATAACGGCATGCGGGCCCAAGGGCTCTGCCAAGCACGGAGCAAGCGGTTTAATTTATTAGTTTAGGTCAATAGAGGTCAAGCCCATTGGTCGATTTGTTCGAGGTCAGGAACGAAGCCGGTGCCTTCAAGTTGGAACACACGCTTTTGACCGCTCACTCACCACCACTTAGATAGTTATTTCAAATCCACGTGTTTTTAAGTCTTTTTTTCATTGCTCCTATTTGTTACACTTATTTATATACTGAGGCGGGGTCTCCGGAGCATTGTCTGTAGGTAATTCAAAGATACAACTTATTTTCAAAATCGCCGATTCATATGTTTCAAGTCATATTGTTTCTATTATTTACATTAATGGAAATCTAACTGAACAAAGTTGTACACTTTCACAGACTAATGACAGTGAATCATCGACTCGGTCACCCCAAAATTAAACAATTTCGTCATGTGCAATTTCATACTTGCATTGCGCTTATTGTTATGACTGGTTCTTTATCAAAAATGGTGTGGTTTATAATAATAGCTTTATGAATAAATGTAAGTGGTTTCCAAATTAATGTAAGTGGCTCGTAAATAAATTGGCCCCATTTTTCGTATTCGCTTAAGAACTTCATAGTTACTTCGTTATTAAGCAATTGAAAAATGTCAAATTCAACGTGGGAGTTTGATTTTTTTTCCAACCGAGAAGTCTTTTTAACTCCGTTCCGCTAAAAATAGCAAAGTTCGTGGGATAGAGCTTGAGCCCACTAGTTTCAACTTGAAAGCGAACCTATTCGGATTAAGATGAAAGCTGCTAGAGCGCTCGCTGGAAAGCTTTTCAGTGGGACTTTTGTATTTGTACGTTTCTCCTGAACGCGACCGGTTTACTCGCTTCAAAACAGCGTAAAAAACTGTTGCTCGTGAACAGATATCTGTATGAAACACTGGCGGTCCCGACCGCTTCGTTTAGCATTAAGGGTTATGAAAAAATAGTGAATCATGCATGGGATTTAAATAATGCATAGCCTAAAACCGCCTAGAAACGATTCCGCGTCGAATGATCAAAGGTCCATACCGACACGTTCAGTTTTAACTAACCTATGAGCAAAGAAAAGACCTTTCATTATAGGTTACGTTGTTATATACAAAAATAACCAAACTAAACGCATAAAGAAGAAATATTATTTTCTTTAATAACAAGTACTTATTTAAAATTCAGTGCAAACAAATTCAAAAAAGATCTAGGTTTATTTATCATATGAAAATTCGTGTCAATCCAATTTTCGCTCGTAAGCCAAAAAAATAGCCGTAGTAAAAATCGTACAAATACCATGTAGAGATTGGTGGTTTAAGTTTTCTCCTTTGAGAAATGGGCTAAGCTTAAAAATAAATGAAAAAAACTTATTTGAGTTTCCTATATATTAAATTTCCTAATTTAAATGTAGATTATATAAGTTCCATTTCCATGTCCATTTAATGTCAATAATTTCAAAATACATGACTTTATAAATTTATGACACGCATAAAAAAAATGGGATTTGTTAGTAGATTAAGAATTGTTTTAATTGATACTCCTTCAACGTATCGCCGTTTTAGGAATCGACTATGTTATTTTAGGGCATAAAGGGTTACAAATTACAATAGCGTAAAATTTTATAAATTCGTTTATTTTTGTCGAAAACTACGAATGTTGAAATATCAAGTTTACAAATATCATTTCATTATTACAAACTATTTCATATTTTTTGTAAACGAATTTTGAAAATAAGAGAAGAATGTTGTTCGCATGTATAACATTTGGTATGAGTCAGAAACAAATTAAAATTAAAAAATACCCTTTTTTTTTAAAATTCTTAGTGCATTTTTTTTGGCACACCGATCTCATAATGTATTATAGAAATCGGTTTTTTATTTTGTTCCACATTTCGTTTTAATAGACTATTGAAAATTTTCGTACAGAGAATAAATACGGAGCACTTATTTATAAAGCTGTCATTTTTAAGTCAACACACTTACACATTTTATCAAAACTAGAAATAATTACTAGACACCGCTTAAATTTAATCGATAAACCTGTTACGTGTATATCAATTGTCGTTTACAATTGCAATTTGAAGAAATTATCCTTAAACTCTCGGCTGCCAAACGGAATCTATTACGAATTAAATACAAAGAACCGGCGTTCGCATCGAATGCTCATAAAACGGGCAACGATAAAACGTCAATTCCTCATTGAATTTCATCCGCCTCCGTGAAATCCCACTAAGTGGTAAAAAAGAAACAAGACTTATTTAGTATTCATATGGCGCTCGCGTCGGGCGCGCAGGTGCTCGACGCGGCTAAAACATTCTTCTTTATGCGATTTATTAAGATACGGCCGTTCGTTATCGGAAGTAATGCTCGTTGGAAGTCAACCTTGTTGTATACCGCATAGGAATAACGGCCGATGTCTGTCATGTTATTAACACGGATGTATGTAACACGGTTACTTTAATACTCAGCCGTGTCGGTTAAGGTGATTCTTCGAAGGAACGGTTTGTTTCGCTTTTCTAATAATAAGCGGCAACGACGAAAGGTAAAGTTAATCGTCCCGAAAGAAAATAAATGAATAAAAGATGAAGGCAATAGATTCTCGACGTTTTCTTTTTTTTTTTCCCCTTCATTAAAATATTTATAACGATCTGCTTTCATTTAAATTGCAAATTTATCTCGGCGGGCTTGCTTTATTGTACATTCGACGTTTGGTTTATTAGACCAATTTCCTTTGCAGTTTTCAGCGTCGCGCCGGCCCCCCCCGCGGCCGTAATAAAAATATCGCTTCATTTCCCCACAAAAAGGAGAACAATAGCCCTCAGCCACTAGTCCGACAAAACGTAACGATGCAATCCGGGGCGCAGACAGGAAATTAAACAAACAGTTTAGCGGAATCCGCAACGACAAAAGGCCGTTAATACGTATAATGACATTGTACGCGCGCCGCGCGCCCGCGGACGCCCGCGCACGCCGCGACGGGACTTCGGGCAATTACAGCAGTATTCTTACTACACAAACACACGCTCGTTGTCCTTTTAATTCCTCACGATCGCTCGTCGTAATTTGCACCTTAAATCCTGAAGGGGTGAGTTTCGAGTCGCGAATACGCCGCGAGGGTGGCTAAACCCTTCCTCGGGCCGGCGGGCCGGTATGAATTTGACCCGTTTTATTTAAGCCATTAAGCGTAAACAAAAGACTTGCGGCCCTATGTAAGCAGAGGGCGGCTGTAATGGCCGCCCGAGAGCCGCGCCGCCTTTGTGTTAATTGGACGTGTCGTACGCGCTTCACTAAATAACTATTGTCTCGGCGCATGATCATGAATCATGTCTTAAAACTCTAGGTGGTCTGGACTGGACCCGCGGGCTACTTATTCTGTGCCGCGGGTCTTGTTCCTTAACAAAGTTCCGAGCTCAGTATTGTGAAGAGAAAAAGTTCGAAATAATTATGTTCATAGAAATATTATATCATTGAGCTCAGAAAATCTAATTACAAATAATAAAATTAAAATATGACTCTTAAACAGTCAAGTGAATTTTAAACCTTTTTAATAAATGTCAAATCTTTTTAACAATGGTTAGATACTAATCGTAATACTATTTTTTTGTGATATAAGCGATTAGTTTGACGGGTTTTTCAGAAATACCTTTGAAAACATGCCAATAAGAAAATATACATTTGACGCGCATAATGTCGCTAGGGGCCACGGTGACTGTAGTTACTTCTGATTTGCTTTTGTACAATGTGTAATTGAGGTGCTCCTGCGCTCGTAGACGTGAAGGAAACCCGAGATCGTTTTCGGAAACGAAATTGAGACCACTCCTGGGATCGCGATAAGAGTTGGGATTACAATTGATATGAGGGTTCCGATATATTTTGCGAAGTGTGAGTTGAAACATTTACCCAAATAGTTAACCTTTTTTATTCCTTGATACTATTTATGACAAAATTTTACCGAAAGACTTAATCTGATACACATTAGGGTAAGGAGGATAAACATTTTTCACGCGACAATGTCTATAAATATACACTTAGGGCAAGTGGAGTTATCATCAAATAAAATAATTCGGCTAACCTAATTATTCCGTCACTAAAAATAACTTTCTTAAATCAATTATTCAGTTATAAAAAATTCCCATTTCGTACTAACAAGCAGTAGATTATTTATAAAGCCTAATTTAAAAAGGTTTTATATACCAAAAACATAAACTACCAAGTAGACAATGCAGCTTACACTGAGATTTTAAGGGGAAAATACTAGCCACATACACTTTTCCAGACTGTTTCGTTCTTTATGCAAAAGAATTCTTCCCAGCACGTTCACATGCACTTATCTATTCATGGCCATCTTTCCCACGTATATCCATAAAGTAAACGCAAAACTGTGGTATCCGCGATTCATGGAGGTGGAAACACAAGATTATATCGTATACTCTGGATTGTTTATAATAAAATGGACAATAAATCGGAGACAAGGAAAATAACTACTATAAACGAATAAATACATTCGACCTCAGAAACTTTATCGGATATTGGATACGATTTAGAACACTTTTTCATCCAATGTTGCCCAAGCGCGAATTCAGGATTTCCTTCAGGACGCGGTATTTTCCAGGAGTTTGTTTAGAAGCGGGGCGGGGGGGCATTTTTGTCTCTCCAACTTACTCTCTAACTAAAAATAGTGCTTCAGTCGCGCTTCAGCCAGGGGGCAATTGTACCTATTGACAGACAACCACTGTAGTCTGCACCTGCGTTAAGTTGGCTTTCTGTCTCTTTATTTTATACCTACACCTGAAATATTGTGAAAATGCACATTCACATAAATACGTTTTTGCGTATTCTGAAATAAAATTTACGAATCTCTGCCAAAAACGCGTCGTCGATTAAATTTTTACTACCATTAATGTAGATCTATTGTGGACCACGTACAACGAAATGATGCATATAATATCCCAATATGAGAAATGTTACCCCAGATCAATCGTGCTATAATTCATTGTCCGTCCTGAGAATGATGCGGCTATTTCTTTCCAGGACTTAGAGATAGAACTCACGTAGCTAGCTTCGACCGCTGTCGCTGGTCACTGCGAACCCGAAGACGAACGCTATTTTTGCCTAGATCTCACAAAGTGACATTTGCAGCAGTCGTCCATGGCTGAATACGCTAGTCATGGACCCGCATTACAAAAGAGTCCCCCTGGTAATAACCAGAGACTGAAAAGACGAAGACCAAGAACAATTTTAATAAATCTTATGATCTATAAATCATTTTTATAATTTATGACATGTGAAATTAAAAGAGATGAGTCAAAATTTTTCAATCACTTCCTAGTATTCTATTTCAAATTATATACATGTTGACGTCTGTTTCGTCGCTTTCTAAATATATTGTTTGTTTTTAATTTTTTTTATTTTTTCTGACGTGAAGATAGGCATTTTTTTCCTCCATTATTCCGCTCTTAAAATATTCCGTCTCCTCGCATTAACAGCGTCCTCAATTTACGCACCACCGCAACAAACGCACGAGTTAATGTAAATCTTTGATAATGCAATAAAAAAAATAGTGGAAATTTTAAAGTGAACTGTGCAGCTCGCATAATTTGAACCTGGGAACGTTGCCCTTCAGTGTCGGTGTGCTAGAACATTTTCGCTTGTTCTCCTTAGAAATAGTGAGGCACTTTAGAGTTCACCCCGGAAGGCAGTGGTTTCTCTCCATTTTTTTTACTAGGTTGTCTTTTTAAATAATATCATATTCATAAAAAAAAAATTATCGGCGCAAAAAATCGATTCACCAGTGCATATCGATCTCCGTCAAAAAGATGATCTTTCCTTTTGTTATTTTTATTTAATTATTGTGCAAAAACTGTGCTCGGGATTTCAATACTCGAAAAATTGGAAATAGTCATAAGTACATAAGTAACACACAAATTGATCATCTATCAGTAAAATTCACTCCATTTCCCGCATGCTATCTGATGAGTCTCGCGATTGCATCGGGCTACTACCAGTACAAGTGACACATCTTTTAGACACAATCCGGTCGCTCCAACTCACGACAATGAATCGCCTGTTACTTCGTAACATATATTTTTATAATTGTTTCGTATCAATAGAATCGGAAACCGGTAGTCCTCAGTGACAGCTATCAAAAACCGCTCCGCAGTTCTATGGCTTACTTCTTTTTTTTTGTATAATTTTGTACGCAACAGACTGTCTATTGATTTAGCCGAATTCGCTTGTTGTTCTATCAGTCATGTTTTATGAGTTGCACAGCGCGGGTAATAGTGTGGACTAACGCCGTTAGAAGACATTCCTCACGTGGATATAGAATAAGATAGGTTTCGACCACGTTTTAAATAACAAACCAGTGGCAACAGTCACATGAGAAGTTTCATCAATAAAAGCTGATAGAAAAATTTCGCTTTGTTTTTCATTGGTAGTAAAAAAAAGCATATTTGCTATTTCCCACCGTTTTCTTACTATTATAAATATAATACAATGAACAGCATGTATTTGTGTGTGCGCTTGTGTGTTCTCTCACAGAAATTGAGCTATTCATTCATCTTCATAAATAAAATTAAATATTTATTTTTAACTGAATACAGCTCGTATTGCTTCATGTTATTAGCTTAACAAATCGTCCAAAGGGCAATGGATGCGCTTTTATAATAAGGTCGAAGGTGAAATTAAAAATTTCCCATTTTATGAATACAAAATTTTCGTTAATTACAGTTATATGACAAGAGTTATTTGCCATACCTGAATATATTAATGAAAAAAAAACTCTGTTATTTAACTGTTTGCCATTAAGTCCTTTTATATTGTTTCTAAATGTTGTGCTATTTTTATTGATTATTCAATATTTTGTATATTTGAGTCAAAAAAAGTAACTTGATTTTTATCCATTCTTTTCAAGGTGAATCAACATTTGGAATGGACGTTGATGTCAATTCCAAACGCCTGTGTTCAGGTTTTTTTTTAATGATTCACCCAGAAGTCTTATGCAACATCCACGGGAAAATATAGGATAATTACTTTTTTTTTGTATTACACGAACAACTAACTTTTATTACTATCAAAATATTATTTTCTTACTGTAATATTTTGCTAGTAATGAAACAGCAGATACACCCATAGCAATTTGTTTCAAATATTAACTTAACAATAATAGTATTGTTAAACGTATTTAATTAATAATAATACTCGAAACATACACATTATTAGACGCTTTATATTTCACACAGAGTCGAACTAAAAAGGTCTCCAGCCGCTAGCGGCGGGGTGGGGGCTGCGGGAGTGGCCGCTGTGAAGTTAATTAAGCCGCTTATAATAAAACATCGCGAAGGATTATTAAATTAGCTTAACGAAGTGTATAAATTTAACTCATTACGATAAAGCCCTATTCAGTGCTGCCATCTGTTTTATGGAGACATAATTTGAGCTGACGTCCTCGGGAAAAGTTATAAATTTAAAAAGTTATAGTAAACGATCGAATAAATCCGAACAATATATAGAATTTGCCCTACCAAGTTGCATAGAATATCTCTACATTGATGTATAAGATTACATATTTAAACCCAGCTTTTTTAAATGTAAAGTTCATTAAACCTAGGTTGATTTTAGTACAGTGAATTAATATAATTATTTTAAAATTTCATAAAACCTCTATAAAATATGTAAGTTATTTACGATCGTGCATACTCATACCATGTACGTATAAACGAAGCTACAGTGATTAATTCTCTTTTGTCAGATATAGTTGGTTTCACAAAGTTCACAAACATCCGACCAATATCCAATCAGAGCGATATATACTTACCAAATCGTTTAACTGTGAACCTCCAAATCAGCTCTCTGATACATTTATCTTACTTTACAATTTTCAACTTCATTGATCATGATGTGATTATCTAATAAATTATGTACACGTGATCGACTGTCTCAATCAGATATTGAATTTTCATTGAGGTTGAATAGCATTTTAACTTTAGCTCTTAATGTTACGGCTTGTCAATCCAGTTTTCATATGATTTTTCAATTAAGTGTAAAGTGAGGATTTTAAGATAGAATATATCAATACAATGGTCATAAAATAGAGTTTGTGTCGAAATCATTATACATATAAGATTATGTTATAATATACTTAAATGCATTTATGAAATTACAAAAAAAAAATATAGCCGTTTCTTAGGAGCAAACGAGTATACGAGCAAGGTAGTCACCTCCGCCCATGGACACTCTTAAGCCCAGAGGAGTGACCAGTGCATTGCCGGCGTCTTGGCTAGGAATAGGGCACCTAATGAAGGCCGTTGCACTGAAAAAAAAAATTGGTCATTCCAACCATAAATTTGAATAACATAATGAATATGGATTGTTGATTTTGAGCGAATCAATATTTTGGTTGTCTTAACAAACCTGTATGTTGGTACGATTGATCCGATTGGTTAAATCATACATATTATTTGTTAATACAACGAATTATTCAGTTATTACAACAAAACATATTTAACCAAGCCAAATTCGAACTTGGTTAGAAATATTTTTTTCAGTGTGTGGGTTGATGGAGGAAGGGTGATGGTGGATTAAGTGGGCCACCGAAATCCTCAATCACTGGATGAAAATGAACAACGGAAACTATTACTCTACGTCTGTATTCTATAAGAGTGTGGTATCTCACCGATCGAAACGTTATATTAAATAAAATATTACTTTTGTTGTAATTTATGTATGCATAGTGATCATATTTTGGACCGATTTTCGTAGATTTAACACTGAGAAATATAATATCTCATTATATCTCTAATTTTTCTTATTTCACCTCGACCACGTTTCAAGTCATTAGACTCACATGAAATACCCTATTTCGATACATATTTCCCCGCACGCGCAAAGCTTACAAATATCGACCAATAAGACCAATAATAAATAATAACACGATCACGACATTGACGACATAATTTATTTATTAGCGATACGTATCCGCCGTATTATTTATACGGGCGTCGTACGTAACGCGATACGGCTAATCAATATTCGCGCGGTGTGTTGAATGTGAAACAAGAGGGAAAAAAGCCGCCGACGCTGAATAATTTCAGCGTCGGCCAATCCTGAAACATAATCGAATTTATTTAGATTTACCCGGGGCCCGTCGCACCTGCATACGGAAACCTATGAATATAAGATGAAATAAGCTTGTTTGATCGTTTCATTTACACCGACAAAAACAAAAAAAAAAAAAAGGAAGAAATATATAGCCTTCGATCCGAAGCGACGGAACAAGAAATGTATGAAATTTTAATACGGAATACGTCGGCGCGAGATGAGTATAATAATAATATATCATATTATATGTATGTATGGATTTCTGGAGAGAGCTTGGGTTTCAAAGGCGGCGTATAAGGTGTGCTCAGTCGAGCGGATTTAGAATTAGCGTAAACAACATATGCTATTTTTGTAATACAACATCGCCTGATACATGTGATATTGATGTAAATTGTTTAGTGTGAACTTGAAAATTCATCATCAGCGCTACTAACTAATGTCAGCTATCAATTCACTATGTACTATTCAAGAATTGTCTGCAATGATCTTAATTATAATATGATTAATATTAATATAATAGAGTTGGACACCCACCGTTGTCGAGCATGTGATATCGATATTTACGTAGTATCACATAAATCCAAAGACTTGTCATCAAAAAATATGATAAATAAAACTACCACAGAAAAGTCCCGGCTAAATCATTTTAATCGTTTTATGGCGATATCAAAACACACTACTTGAATCGAATTATGAAGTCTAACTTGAAACCTGAATAGTGTGGAATGTCGGCAAATCTGTATTCATACTTAGGTATAGTAGAAATAGAAGTGATACCTTCGAATAATCAATAACCCATTAAAAAGCGAAAATTTGCTAAAATAAGATAATTAAAACTTTAATAAGTTTATATCATAACAACTTTTAATATCAACGATAATAATAAATATTTGCTCTTATTTTCTAGAAGGGTAGACGGAAATTATACATTTTTACATGGTACGATCTTTGCATATCCCTCTCGCTTCACTGCATCCATCAATTTTTTATGAAAGCTCGTCGGTTTTTAGTGCTTAAAATTTAGGTCTTTTTTAACATGCCACCAATTAGGTCTGAAGAGGGCATTCTAGGGCGAGTTTTATCGACGTTTCCATCATAGACATTTGATTTATACATCTGTTCTATCAATCTATTTTCAATCATATTTTCCGGATGGCTAAATCACCGCAACATACCTTTTTCTACTCTAGTCACTAAACCTTCTGTTAACCCACACCGCTCTCTGACATCACTGTTCCAACGTCTATCTTTCAAAGACTGCAAATATATTATATAAAGTATCTATTCCATATTCATTATTCTGAAATTATTTTATTTTAATTAACAAACAGTTTGGATATGCAAAGCTTTAGAGAACTTTCTATTTTTATCTTTTTTTTTATTATCCTCCAGCGAGATAATGGTTAATAAAATTGAATTCAATAATTTTAACTTTTTCAGTACTGAATATATTACACTAGTTGTCATACGATAATGACTTATCTTTCATACGTTGATCACAATAAGCTATTTGGGATTTATTTACGTGTTTTTATATATAAAAAAGAGATGATTATTATAACGGATTGTTTCCAAAAATAATGATGTATACTTTATCTAATAATATACTGAAATTTTTAGACCTTGGAAGGGGGTGTTATGGTAGAAAACGACACGAAATTCTTTTTTCACGAGCCACTTTATATTTCAGTTTTGTAAGAATGCCACAAAGGAAAGCTAAGGAAGGCCACCTACGGCAATAGCTTCGAGCAATACGAGAGAAGTCTGATCATTTCTCTAAGTATGTATAATGTAGTGACCACACAGCCTCATTATACCAATATATAATAAAGGACGTCGAAATCGCTCCAGCTCGATTTTTGGTCGGCCATCGCGAATTAATAGCTACGACCGATACATTGGCGAGATTCTTAAGTACTTAGTTACAACAGTGCTATAACAAATTCTTTCGTCTAATTATAGACGAAAGAATTTGCATTATTTTCTAAAATTAACAATAATTCGAATATAAACATATTTTTTTTGGTGTGAATTGGCAATGTCTAATATATTTTAAAGGCTATATAGATGTGAATAGAAATACATTTCACGACCCATCAGCTTCGTTTGCCATAAAAGAGTTGGCACTTTAAAAGCAACCTTTGAATTTGCCGCATGGCGGGTTAGATGGATAGCTGGCTGAACAGCCATGGGAAATAGGCGGTTAGGTGAGTGGGTGAATAACCGATTGGGTGAATAGTTGGATGGTTGATTGGGTGTATGGCTGGATGACTAAATGGTTGGACGACAAGATAGGTGAAATGGTCGAATGAGTGGATTATATGTATGGTTGGGGAACCAGATGACCGGTTGATTGTAGGGTTGATAGCCGAATGACTGGATTTGTCGATGGCTGGCTAGTTGGATGGGTAGACGGCCAACTAAGATGGATAGCTGGATGCGAGATGGGTGGATTTGTAGACGGGTCAATGATTGCATAGTCGGTTGACTGGACGGCTCGATAGCCGAATCGATAGATTCGGCCATCCAGCCGGCTGGACGTGGATGGACATGGATGAATGATGAAATCGTTGGTTAGATCAGTGAATTGATGGGTAAATTGCCGGATAGGTGGATAATTGGGTAAATGGTCAGTTGGATGGATGGATAGCTGGATCAGTCAATGATCAGTCAGACAGATGGGTAGATTATCAGATAGTCGGATGGTTAATGGCCCAATGCCTGGTCGACTGTCGGCTGGATTGTTGGATGGGTAGTTATGAATGGTAGGATGGGTGGATGGATGGATGAGAGGATAAAAGGAAGAATAGAAAAATTGATGGGTATTTGGATTTACGAATAAACGAGCAGACGGACCAAAATTGAATGGAATAAAAAGCAGGGGCACCATTGTAATTGATGAAGAGACCGGAATCGGAAAAGATACTAGAACCAACATCGAAAACATAATTCTTTCAATCCTGCTCCCCGATGGCGAACATGATTGAAAAAAAAATCATTCAATATAAAAAATTAAAGATTTGACTTTATGTTGAAAGGGTCCAAGCCACGGTCGGAAGCTAATGTACAAATATAAAACTAAAGAAAAGGGCAGAAAATAAAATGCGGAAATGAATTTGAGGTCGCTGAGTGCGTAGAGTATTCGTTTCTGAGACACGTTCGGGCAAAAGTTACGTGATTTCACAAAACACATACGTAACAGTAGGGTGTCTTCGGTCTCGGCGGGGAGTCGTTCGTCTCGGGGCCGCGGCGCGCCGCCGCCGTCGCTCGGTTTTAATGCAGGCGGGGCGGCGCGTAACATAATAATTATCTCGGGATTCGTAAAGGACGTAATTGGCGCCGTCGGGGCTCTCGGGTTACAACTTGCCAACGGCACGTCGCAACTTAACTTTATAGGCCGTTAATAATAAAATACAATTTCATAGAGCGCTGTGGCGTATTAGCCGCGCGCGCATACCCCCCCCGCCCGCGCCCGCCGCTCGGCCCAGATTTAAAGGGCCGCCCTAATAAAGTTATGAATTATATCGAATTAAATTAATTTGACAGCCCCTCCCGAAACGAAGGCGAATATTGTCGCGAGAAACAATGATTTAGTTATAAAATAACGCTCCGCGCCCGCGTACATAAGCGGGCCGGGCGCACGCGTTTTGTTTTGATTAAAACGGGACTCGCGCGTTTACGAGTTAAATCATTGTTTCGCGTGAATTGTGATTTAATGTCGACTAAATTGTTCACTGAATATTTGCGGAGCTCGGGGAGTGGTTCCGTGCGCGGGCGGATGGATTTGAGGCTATGCACGAATTATATCGAGTGTACGATGGATTTTTAGCATGAACGGTTTTCATTATATATATGAGTTCTCTGGAACGTAAATTAAAATTGTAGATGTTCACGACTTCTGTCGTCTGGCAGATGAAAGAAAAATTCTGTTCGAATGATGAGACAAAGAAAACTTAATATAAAGCCGCCTAATTGTAGATACGTAATAATGTGTAGTGACTCGCGACAGTAGCCAAAGAGAATTATTTCTATATTAGTATACAATAAGCGCTATGAAATAAATGTATTTTTCAATAAATTTGTCACTGAACTTATTTGTATTTAATTTAAAATAGATCTAGAAAATTGAGTATGTAGTACTAATTATGTTTTAAATGAGATTAATAAAACGCTTGCATAAATGTAGACCAATATAAATTTATTATAGATCGAGAAAAAGTGTATTGTATTGCGCAAACTGTAGCGTATCTTCTAAATACCGGAGAATATTTTTTTGTAATTTTAATTACCTTGCTACAAAGAAATGAATCGACCAATATTTCACAAAATGCCTATATTTTTATTTTTTTTAAATTAATAATGCCTGCAATATAAGTCTGTTTGTATAATATGCTAACACAGATTTTTCTTGCTTGTAACGTTATTAGGATGTGTCAAATGTAACTACGTTCCTGAATCACCTTCAACATACGTTAGAAAAGTGTAACAAATTTATGAAAAATTCGATGGGAAAATTCTACTAACACTTCCTCTAACGATCGCTTTTGGCAGTGAATTGAGGTTACAGATGAGAGGTATTAGTAAATATACATTTTAATATAAAACTACCTTGAGTGTGTGCATGTTACTAACCTTGATCTAAGCTTGACTTTTAGTACGAGAAACAAACTACTATTACGTTACGATTAATTTTATGCCATTATTGGGATGAATGCCGAAACTGTATGTTTAAAGTTATAATCAATTTGTATTGAAGAGCGTATTCGTCTGTTTCTGTTAAATTATGTATTTTATTTTCTACACATTGAACTGCTATTCTAGATATGAACCATTCTCTAATGGCCTTTTGATAGGAGAAACATTTAAAATGGACTATCTATTCAGTATTTTCACTATGTTTTAGAAAATTTTTGTCTATTTCATTATATTTTATTACGAATTCTACCCTAAGGCCCTGTGTACTACTGTTAATTTTACTAGAAAACGCCAAACCACGTCTTGGTAATTTAGGAATTAAGATTTATCTCCATCATGTATCTATTAATTTAGTTCACTCGGCTAAGCTTGTGACATGTGTTGTTAAATTTTCTTATACTCATACAAGCGAGCTATGAAATAGAATAGGCAAAATTAAGCGGCAAAAATACGAAAACCTAATGAATACGTCATTTAAATCGAAAGTGATGACGTAAAAAGTCTTTTTAACAGACGCCTTTAGTTGAAATATTCGGGTAAAAGAACCTGATGTATAACAGCTCACGTCAAACCCGATCACGTTTCATCACTATGAATTTGTACTTTGTCTGCAGGAACGATAGCTTCCTAGTAACCCTCAATTATTACACGGTTCAGCATCTTCAAGAGGTACACAGAGGCAATCAGACATGTGAGTTGTACCGGCTTATACAGCGTACGCGTGAGCTGGGGGTCGATTGCGGTCATTGTCACCGACAGCGCTACAACGTCGGACGTACACGGCTCGGCGTGCTCTCGTCGACACGGAGCGAGCAGTTTAATACAATTCAAGTCAAAAAGTTATTGGCCGATTCGCCCGCGATGAGAAACGAACGGTGTTTTCCGCTTTGAAGGAGATAACTCTCTTTAACTAATGAGCCATCGCTGATCAAATCGTAAACGCTATTGACATAAAAAAGTTTGTTATACTCAATCGCAAAAAAAAAATGTTTAACGTTAAATCCAATTTGAATTTTATAACGTTAGCAAAGCAAACGTTATAATATTCTCTGCCTTGCGTGTGTTCTTTTTCTTAAATATGAAGGATGAACTTTGCAAACATTAATTTCATAATGTCAATAAAAAAGTTGTAAAAATGCTTCAATCACCAAAACAAAATGTTAAAATAGATATCGTTTTTTTTTTTAATGAATGGCATTTGGTTTTATTCTGTGCGAAATGTAGGGTTATTCATATAATTTACTTTATTGTGGATGTTCATAGGGCTAAAAGCGTGAGCCATCGTAAGTGATCAGCGTCGCCCATAGATACCGCAACACCAGCAGAGTCACAAATGTGTTACCGGTTTTTGTTCAGAAAGGAATAGGCTCTTTTCCTGAAGAGTCACTTGTTGTAGTTGATGAAGAATAAAACAGAATAAGAATGACAACTGTAGAAAGTGCATCATTCAAAACTATAACATACAACTATACGAAAACTTGGGTTTCGCTCTTAGAATACATATAATTTGTATCAGATTCATTTTTCCATTCGTAATAATCAAGCCTTGATTATTACGAATGGAATATTGTTGACTAGTATTACGAAAACGCAATGCTGATTGCAATCCTGCGGGCCAAGTTGCAAGGGTGGAAAATGTAAATGTACAATTCCTTTAACAGGAAGACCATCGAAATATATTGCTTATTAATATTTTTTTCGTAGCCGTAGAAAGCTACGCAGGAACTACGCTGACGCTACGCGGCCTACAGCGCGTCGACATGGGCGCTTATCTGTGCATAGCGGCCAATGGAATACCACCGACTAAGAGCCGGCGCTACAAAGTATACGTACTATGTAAGTAGTGATCTCTTAGTCTTTTTTGATAGTCGGATGTACTAAAAATGTAACTCAATTGCAATACAATTGAACCTCGATAACTCAAACCTCGGTAACTTAAAAACCTCTATAATTTCAAAAAATAATATGATACGAGAGCGGGACCAGCACCCAATCAAGACCAGACGGGGCTTGGAAAAGCCTAGAACGGAATTGGTGTTGGAATAAAGAACAGCACTGGTATAAAACATCAAGTGGGCCGGGTTTAGAGAGTCCCTTTAGACCAGAGTCGAAAAAGGCCATAGAACTGGAATTAACATCAAGATTAGTATGAAGTTTATTATAAAAGATGAAGGAATACGTTCTAAGTCAACTATAATAGGCAAAAATTAGATAAAAAAATAAAATAAAGATTTTCAGTATTGGTATATGTAGATTTTCTTCTGAATTTGGATAATTGTTGACTTCTTAAATGAATTAATTGTATTATTAGTTGAGCCTTTGGTGCGCGTGGTGAGTCCGCTAGTGCTGCGGGCAGCAGACTCGGTGGCATCTTTACAGTGCTACGTCGAGGCCTCACCAAAGTCCCTCAACACGTGGCAGCGCGGGCGCAGCCATTCAGGTGAGTTATTTTGTTCGTATAATTTTAAGGCAATAATAACTGTTATAGTTGCTGAGTCGATAGTAAAGCTAAGAAAAGATTATTACGATCAACAATTTTTATTTTAGCATGAGTATCAGACGAAGTAGGGCAATAGCAATAGGTGTCGGACACTAATCGAATTAATTTAAGACCGTGAAGCAAAATTAAGTCGTGTGAAATAAAACCAAGGCAACAGTTGACCGTGCGGGCCGACCGCAAATATTCCGTTGTTTCCGAGTTTTCTGAGCTGAACAACGTTATGGTTTACATTTCGAGGTTATTCTAGGAAAAAAAAATCATTTGGTTGTTTTTAAGCTTTTTCGATCTCTAAATTGTTTGTATTCCATTTCTAAACAATCGGATATAAAAGATAGCAAAAAAAAAAAAAAACATGTAATCAATCAAAGTCAACTAGAGTAAAGATTAGTTAATCGAACTGTTTTTACATAGTTAACAATACTTATTTTTTTAATTTTCTTTCGCCATATCTTTCGAACAAATGAACCAATCGATCGGTAGAGGATTTCAAAAATTATTAAGATTAAAATTTGAATTAATAAAATCGGATTAGCCGATTGATGTTGAACTTTTAGAAAATCTATAAGGTAAAATTATTTTCGCAACGTTGTATAAAGCCATTGTTGGATTCACAAACGACAATAACAAAATACATATATTTTAAAATATTTGAATGAAATATCCAAAAAAAAAAACGTTTTTGATTATATTTTTTGGAATATTCCATTTTTTGTTAGTTTAAAAAATTATAATAAACAAAGTAAGCGACATTTAGAAACTTCTATAACGTAATGTAATTGAGTATGTATTTATACATAAGCTGAAACCGATTCCAAAAACAACTACATAATTATTTTTAGCTTTCAAGTTAAAATTATCAAAGTTGGTATATGAATTTAGGTAAACTTTTTGGAATGTGATTTTAATCTATTTATTTTTTACAAAGATATTCCAGATTTATACACACTCATACAGTCAGTCACACGTTCAGTGTTAACCTACGTAAGCGGATTATCTAGAGTTAGTTGCAAATTTTAAGAAAAGAGTACCCATACGGAATTCTAAATTAATTAAATTGTATGAAGGGTGAATTGTAGAATGTAGAAATAGAAATATCGATACGTAACAGAATGTAAACAAATATATTATTTGACTCGTAATTTGTAGATTGTTGGAATAGAAACAAAGATATAAAATATTTAAAAAAATAAGGTAAAGACTATACCAATAATTAATATCAATATAGGTTTTATATATGTCTTATTATCAGTAGATAAATATGTATTCGTTATGGTTGTTAACATTTAACTAATACACATGATATATACTTAGAATACGTTGAAAAAAAGTTGAATAATGAGTGCAATTGAATAATTTTTTTTTATATAATTGCACGCATTATTCGCGACGTTATTGTAGGTACCGAGTTGATATATTAATATTTTCTATAGAAAATAAATAATAGCAGTTTATCGAGAAGTTGTGCTTATTAATATAGCCATCGAAAAGATCTTAAGAACTAGGAGTTCTATGACATTATCCTACGAACATTATAAAATTTACACGAAACGAAATAACTTCTACTACTGAACGAATTTAGATGAAACTTTATAAAGATACTATCTTTTGCTCACGGTTTTGATCGCGTGAATCTAGAAGAATTTTTCTTCTTGTACCAATGGGATATATTGGTAATTCAAAAGAGAGTCAAGTTCAACATCGGTGTAATAGTTTCATAATTATAGAAAATTGAAACTGGAACCTAGATTGAGACCGAAACTGAATACGACGGGAACCAAAGCGGGATAGATAAATAAATACAAAATGAAAACTTAACTACAGTCTTTGTTGACACGCGCAATGGTGCGGGTGAAAACTAGTTATTTAAGAATTTATATACAAAGTTAGTGTGTATAACTTTTTTACAGTGGCTTCCTTATCTCGAAAAGTTTTCGAACATTAGTCATTTATTTATATCACACAGGATAAATGAATTACAACGTAATACGTATATAATTAATTATTGGGCTTTTTGACAATTAACAAATTAGATGTTAATGTCACAATATCGGAAAATGAAAACGAAAGTTCACTGAAAATGATATATCAATTTAATTTTATAAACAATAGTTAATAGTTATATCTATTTGAAGGTAGTTTAGTTTGAGAGACTTCATATTATTCACGAGGATATTAAACTCAAAACTTGTCTGAATAAGTTAAAAAATAATCAACAAAACATAGTCATTTTAAAATGTGACAATTAATAGAAATGAAACTTCGTTAGGCAAGCAGGGAGAAAATTTGATACGTTATTAAAAAAGTTACGTTTGTCCACCACGGGGGAACGTGACGTTTAAACGTCACGTTTTCCCATCACATTTTACTAATCGTTCAACTACCCAACAATCCCATGTTATTAATACCCAATGTGATTAATACCCATGTGATTAATACCCAATTAATCACATGTCAAACATAGATAATATCAAAAACAATTCACACTATGTATTTTTAAGCAGGTGGCAAGTTACTGAACGGTTCAAAGTATACGATATCGGAGGAGATCCTGAACGAGTATTCCCTGCACATGAACCTGACCGTCTCTCGGCTGAAGAAAAACGACTTCGGCGAGTACACGTGCTCCGCCGTCAATGCGTACGGCCGCGCCGATGGAATGGTGGTGCTCAAAGGTGATGAACAAGCTTTTTATATACACAATTATGAAATAGAAAACATATACTGTTAATATTTTCAATTATATATCTAAATAATTTTGAGTGAATAAATCACATAATTATGATAATATTATAAATACAAAATAATACACTCTAAAAAAAATATTCGAGAATAGAATTCTATGATTTGAGCATAAGTAAGTCGCCCCGCGTGCCGCGCGTCAGACTATGCCATTGTTGGTACTTTTGATGTGTGTTTATAATTTATTTGTAAATGTATTTCTTTTGTGGGAGATAGAATTTTCGACAGGCAATAAATCTTGTTTGTTTATATCAGACGCGATAAGTTTACGACTTGTTGTTCTGGATGATACAAGAACTTTTTTGGAAGGCCAGTCGGCAGATATAGATAGTGAATTGTAGGCGCGGAAAAGTTGGCTGTCATTTCTGCGATCGGGGCGTTTACAAAATACATGCAATTAACGACAAGCAATCAGCTGGTTTCGTAGCAATTTATTGCGACTCTGTATTCTTGCATATACGCCTTCTGCTATTCTACGTGTTCCTTTTCTTCTGATCTCAATCTTCAAATTCCATGATAGGGTTGTTTCGTAACAATACTGGTACGTAATTTTTAAATTATAAACTCGCAGCGGTATAATAAATGGCTTCAAAATCAGAATCGTAGATAGTACGATAAAGGATACATGGTTAGTCAAAAATATTTCATGATGCCAAAAATGAGAAACGAAGAAATCTGCTGAAAAATCAAAGTGATCGACATAACTCACAGATTCAGTGAGTCAAAGTGGTAGGCAATATCTCTCGTAAAATCGATAACCGTTGGGAAGGAAATGTCCTCAAGAGGTGACCACCAACTGGAGTATCGCAGCACGGGACGGCCTTCCACTACGTGGACTAGTGTCCTAGGTTGTCAGATCGCAGGAGTTATTGGTTATAGGTGGTTCAGGACTGTATGTAGTGGAAATATAAAAGGGAGGCTTATCTTCTGCAGCGGGCGTTTAGTGGCTGCATTAAATAAAAAATGTCGTACATACCATAAATAAGCTTTAAAACTTGTCTCATTATAAGGCTCCATACATAAATTACGTAACTCAAATTTCATGACTTGCCTATGTCGCAGCTGATCACGTTTATGTCACGTTACGTATTATTCAATTTTAAATTTTGAAATTATAACATTTCTAAAATATTTATATATTTCTATTTAAAATTCACTTTCATGAAGTCAACAATAAATCAATAATTTTAGAAAATTTGCTAAGCGACACACAGTTGGTACAGCTATAGTTTTTCCTTCTAGTTTATATTTAGTTTTAGTATTTTGTTTTATACATGTGACATCACAAAGCTCTCGCCTCCCTCTTAGTCACATATATCACAATTTTTTCACCCCCTCCATTTCCTTTTCATGTGATGGAATTTATAGGTAATCCCTAACTATAATACACAATGATAAATTAAATTATGAGGGTTTGAAAAGTACAACTGGAGAAAAGTACAATTGGAACAAAATAAATTAAATGTACTTTGATGTATTTGATGTCGGATAAAGCATGAATAAACCTCCAAAAAGTGGTTCAATGTATTTTATCTAAATTGCATTAAAGTGCTTGAAAGTTTTTAGAATCAATTATTTTTTCAATTATAAAAGAGACGATGTTAGTTCTTCCGAAATAATTTTATCTCAGGTGCTGATCGAACCCGTTATACATATTTACCAGAATTATTTACTTTTGGAATTTGTAAACAGAGAAGCGAATTGTAAAAGACACTTAGCGCGACTTCGGTGCTAAAAGTTTAAATATTTATAGAGGTTTCTACGGTACGAAAACAATAAACGAAAAGTAATTTTGTTTTTTTTTAATTTTATTTCCTTTATTATTTTACTTATTGGGCGGGAATCTGGAAAAAAATGTTAAATTATCAAGTACCGTATATAATATTTTTAAAAATAATAGATAATATTTGCTATATAAATTATAATGTAAGAATATAGACGGATGTGAATATTCGTACATTACTTACTAATAAGATAAGTCTTTTAAAACAATTCAAGCATTTATTTTTTTGAAGAATATATGCTGTCTTATAACACTAATCTTCTAACTCTTTGTATAGCGAACACATTTGTAACTATTTCGTGATTTTGTTCATAATGAATAATTATTTAATAGTTTACTCGCGAATGACAAATAATATCACAAGTCATTTTTTGTGAACAATTATTATTCCCGTCTGAACTTAATAACACACGATTGTGTTATTTTATTTATTCTCTTTCAATCAAAGAGTGAAAGTTAGCGACCATAGCTGTGTTTGAAGCTTTTCTTAGTGTAACGTCAAATATTTGATAAATAATTGCTCGTAAGATATTCGATAAATATTCATCATAAATTAAGTCGAAATTGAAAGCACAGCAGACAAAATATAATAGGGGTCATCCATAAATTACATTACACGTTGAGGGGGCGGGGTTAACGAAAAAGGTTTATGTCTTTTGTTTTGTCTAATATTTAAAGTATTTTAAACAAAAAAAAATTGTAAAAACTGGCGTTTTCATTTACGTGTGACCAGCTGTAACAAGGATGTGGGGCGCGGCGGGGCTCGGGGGGGGCCAAAACCCTATAATTTATATGACGTAATTTATGAATGGCCCCATAGTAATGGTTTTATTTGTTTCGTTTACGTTAAATTGAAAATATTTAACTACAGAAAGTTATTCTGAAACAATAATGAAAATGGACGATTTTTTTGTACACACTAATTGTATTTGTATCATTCTAAAATATTCCTTATTAAAATCACAATATAATAAATAATGCATAAAAAAGAATCACAAATGCGGTAGACGGGTAATGTCTTAGTTTATTAGGGAAATATATTTATTACCTATCGCTTAAAATATTTAATTTGCAAAATAGTACCCAGCCGATTGGTGGATCGACAATAGCTTTTTATCAGCTTACATAGCTTCAAATGTTCAAATACTTTCTTGCAATAAAATTATCCTTACTTATAAGCATACAAACGTAAATCCTCTCTAAATGCATATGTGCATATGCATTTAGAGGGAATTTGCGTTGGTGTACTTTGAAAACGTCAAGCGTGGACTTAGATATTGATTAATTTATAAATGAAAATTTGTCATCATTACGTTATTTATCATTTTTTCACTTTTGCTATTGTATAACTAGAAAAATAAATTCAAAATAATACAATTTGGATTAATTTTTTGAAAAACATTTTGCAAATAAATGAAACGTACTTATCATTTTCAAGAACTTTCTGAAAGGAAACGCTCAATTTCTTTAAAATAAAGAAATTAGGTCCATGCTCTACATTTGTTTACTGCTGTAGGAAATAGAGATGTTTTTTTTAAATAATTAAATCTTATAATAGCATTTCTACGGCGATTTATGTTTTTATACATGAATATTGTCCACAAATAATTTTTTCTTCCCTAAATCAATCATGAGCAATCACCGCGCCTAACAAAACTTAACAATTAGTAAAAAAACTGCTGATTTAGGCAAAAATTCGGCCCGAGCTAGCTTTGATACGCGCTAGAAGCCTGACACGGTTCTCCTCATTGTCTGTATGAAACTTTCAGACTAGGATAATAATTTCTTTTAATCACGCCTGCACAGAGTTTATACTTTACTTCCGTTAATATAATCATGCTAACTTCTGAATTGAAACTAACCTAACAACCGTCACGTTAACAGAGACACCGCAGCGGACGACGACCACGACCACAACGACCACGACCACGACCACGACGACGACCACGTCCAGGCCGACCACGGCCCAGCCGACGACGCGCCTCCCCAAGAAGCAACCGAAGAAGGCGGACGGCGTCCACAACAGCATAGAGTCCGACCTGCGCCAGGAGGAGATCAACAACGCCTTCAACTTCTACAGCATCAACGCGCACAGCCCTCAGAACAGCACCCACAACGACTACGCGCAGAGAAGCGACAGACAGAAGATCAAGCCATCCGGCCCGCCGAGGCATTACATAGTCTATAATACGGCGAATTGTTTATCTGTTATATCGACCATTTACTTTATTAACTTTTTGCTGACTACTATAATTCTATAGAAATTTTTGATAACAGTAGATTTGTTACGAATTTACTTTTAGGATACGCATATCGAAACGGTCATAGGGTTTAGACAACATTCCAGTGATTTAGAATGTAGATATTACGATAGCGGACGGCTGTTAAATCGGTTATAAGCGAAAGTGTACTTTAGACCGTATCGTTTAAGATATCTGAAATGTAACGGATTAAATAAATAAAATGCGTTTCCTTTAAAACGGTATTTAATATGCGTATTGTTTTTGAATGTTATAATGTTTAAAATTTGCCTAGTATTTGTAAACTACGACAATAAAACCGATTTGTGACAATACTGTTAGTTGATTCTAAGTGTCAAGAAACTAGATATCACATAGGTATTTACGTATCGTTGTAATCATATCAGAGAGCTCGGAATTTTTTTTAAGGTAATTAAGATAAGATTTGTCAAACGTATTTACTGGTATTATAAACTATTTGGAATATCGGGAAATATTCATAAATTCGTAGTTTGTTTTAAAATTGGTGATGATATAATTATAACACCTTGATTGAGCAAAAATATTACATGACATATTTCGATTTCTGGCATATCAAGGTAATTATAATAGGACGTGAATATGAATTGTTGTGCTTATACATTTTGTCTAATTTCTAAAATTAGTATATGATATGGATTTTGATGAAAATATCTCAACATTTCTGAAAGAGGCGTATCTAAATATTTAAAACACGCAATATCTATTACAATATTTTTTGTTTGAAGACTGGAAATATTTATAGAAATATTCATTTAGCATTGTTATAGTCTGCGAAATTTAAATTCCTTACTGGACGTTGCGTCAAGTAATATTTTTACAATTTTCAAACATTACATGTTAAAATTTGTGGCCACTAAAATATTCATCTTATATTCCAAGATTTGTTAATTTAAAGAAACTCAGACTACGAAATTCGATAATATTTCACCGTTATTGTACTTACGATTTCGTATTAATTAATTAAATAATAATTATTAATACTTAAGAATATCTAAATTTAACCGAAAACATATACTAGCGAAGTACCAAAACTAAATCGTTGCATGAATTGTATTGTACGTTACACGTTATAATATATAGAATCGAAATGCATTATGATTAGACGTAAGGACGCTGTACTATTTTCGTAACGAGACACAGGTTAGCCTAGTTGTAGAAGAATAAATTGTGTACATCATGTTGTATTTTTTACACGGTTCTTACAAGGGCGAATTAGCAACCCCAGAAGTACTGCGAAGTCATGTCATTTTGCTTAGGAAATATTTTTCCTGCTCTTTAAAATTATCTGTGTGTTAAACTAAACTCAAAGTATTATAGTACTGTAACTTGAAATTCGATGTGAATGTGTGTACCCGTATGATTGTACACATGCGGCTTTACTTATAAAACTTATACACGCTGTATATCAATACTATCCAGCTATGGAAAATTCACTTGTGCATGCACAAAAATTGTATATGCTTCATAAGTAAAGTCTTTACAGACTAAGTTATCGCTAATTTAATGTTATGTTTTTCACATTAGGTAGGCCTGTAAGTTAAGTTTCCAGAATGAGTTATATGTAGACCGGAGTACTTCTTAAATGCTAAAGACACAAAACTTATAAGAAGTCACCATAAACTTTTTGCTTATAAGCAATTCTATTCCGAAAAAACAATGTAATAAGAAAGTTGTTTTAATTAATAACGACAATATACTTATATTTCACTGTATAGATATAATTTAAATTTTTATCTACCTTATTGGAAGATTCGTAAAATGATAAATTCCAGAATCACAGGAATGTTTTTGGTTAAAAATCACTTTAGAAAATGTCTGTGGTAATTTATCTGGAATCAGTCTATATTATTCATTCAGTCTATAAATAGTATTTAGGATTATATAAAATCGAATAAATAAATAAAAAAAAAACGAAATAATATAAAAAATTTACGTCTTCCGTATAGTTGTTAATGTGGATATTCGGCATTTTCATGTTTATTGAGTGGATAAAAAGTAGTTCTCTCTGGAGTCTGTTTGGGAACATTGCGGCGCGGAAACGCGACACCACCCACCCAATGTATGGAAAAATATCACATAGTGTTTAAGTTATCTATATTTCTTGTGTTATTTATCACTTAACTTGAAGCCGTTTTGCAGTTATGTTTACGATGTTGACTCACATCACTTTACGAATTATCATAAAAAAAAACATGTTACAAAGTGAAACTGTAAAATAAATAAATGTCCAGAATTAAAAAAAAAATATATAACCTTGCTCTTTTTTGTTATTTTAGTTAGTAGATTTTTCACGTTGGAAATGTTTTTCATTAAAAAATTCTTAATATACCAGTGCATAGAAAATTTTCGGTTTTTTTTACTATGATTTGTAATATAACCTCGATTTCTAGGCACTATCTCTTTGTGCCTAGAAATCGAGGCAAAAATGTATTAAAACACCTGGTGTATATTGGGTCAAGCATTGCAAGCTCAGAGTGACTTTTTCGATAGGCATTAGAAAGATATTGTCCTACACATCTATGCCGACCTCCTCTTTACCGTTGTATCCACAGATTATAATTTATGATATCTTTTATAAATTGTCAAGACTCATGTTTATTAGCATGAAAATTGATTGCTCTGACATTTCTTAGGAAAAAAAATTGATATCCGGTAGTTAAAGAAAGTCGGTATTCCTACATGAAGCTAGTTCGTGGACGGATTAATTCGAACTGTTATTTTTCATAGCGTTCGTCAAACAAATGTGACACGTCACGAAAAATTAATATAAATGACAATAAAATCGACAATGATTGTATTCGTACGATGTATATAGATTTAACGAATTAGTAAGCTACCAGGAATATAATCTATTTATCAATGTTAATATTAAGATGTTGATATCATTTTATGACATTTTAAAATAAAATACCTATAAAAATTATGGTTGTTTTGTTTCAAAGCCGAAATTGTGGTGTCCAACAAAAAATGCATTTATGGTGACATCATCACTGAAAAAGGTTAAGTTGATTTTTTATATAGTTTGAAATAAAAATAAAATCAGTTGTAGATACTTTGAAAGTAATCCAATATAATTTGATTATTATCAGGAAATTATCAGGAATTATGAGAACGAGCTGATATGATCAAAATATGGGTTCAGAACACAGACATAATTTAAATATTAAATATTTCTTTACGTTCACAGGCATTTGGTGAGAACACAGAAATAGGTAATTTTGTAATTCTTATTAGATGTTTGTGTACTCATTAAATCAAGCATTTTTAATAAAATTAGCTACCTAGTTAAAATGAAATTGGATGCGATCTGAAATTTTTACCAGAAACCATACCGAAACAAAAACGAACCAAAACCAACAATAAATGAAATGCAACAGACAACAAAAATTATTGGCCTATTAATTTTTATAAAGGAAAATTAAAAAAAAACTGCACAATATAATCACTAACGATTGAAAGTTAATAAATATGATGAGAATAATTACACCTACTTTAATTTAGATAATATAAAAGTTATAAAATCTTATTTTGAATTAGTTTAAATTTGCCATTTTCGAAACGACTTACGACGCAATTTATGTATAGCAAGATACTTCTCACTATAATTTAATATAAGAAATTATATACTACATAGACAGACTATATAGGCAGAATAGACAATTATCAATTTCCACTATCGATTCACTTTACTTCATTCTGGTATTTCATATAGAGGACTATGTATTATATTTATGCCAGATTCATGTACAAATAAAATAAAAATAATTCCTCGTTACGAAATGTGGAAAAAAAAACGAAAAGAAAAAAAAAAATAAAAGGCAATGCTATATAATATTATACAATAAATCGTATTTGAGGACCGAATAAAGGATTATCATTATTGACATTATATATATAAGCATACATACATATATATGTACAATATACATAGAGTAAATATTATATATATATATATATATATATATATATATATATATTTTATTTTATTTTTATTAACAATTTCATGTTATTATGGTCATAAATGAGATAAGGGAGAGTACTACTGGTTTAGACGCACACAGTCCTGAAGGAATAGGACAGCACAATAGGAATGCTAGTTGGGAGAGGGGCACCAAAGTCTAGGAGGGAGTTTAGAGGACGATGGCGACCACACGAAGGAAAGGAAGGAAAGATGCAGTTTAAGTCACCGTAGTCCGGACCGCATTCGTATAGCGATGAGTCTCTGATACAATGCACCATGTTTAGCTAGGTGTATTGAGAAGCAGCAATAACCAAGTGTCATCCTGCAGTTGGTTGATGTGGCTCGTTTGCTAAATTTGAATTAAAAAAAACCAAGGCCTAGCAGGGTAGGATGCGAGAATAATGGACCCTTTAGACTTTTTAGAAATCGACCATATTTTTATGTGACGTCGCTAGTTAGAAAATAAATATTTTAATATCGATTGTGTATTACAATAGAACTCGCTAAACTGCCGAAAAATTGTCAGGATTAAAAATCAGAAGCGACCAGACGTTTTATTTTTCGTCCGATTATTATCACTCGAGTAGTGCATCGCTACTGAAGAAGTAATGCATAAACGCGCACGACGGCGGCGTTGCGGGGCCGCCTGCTTCCCGACTAGGGCGAGGGCGGGGGCGGGGGATTTATCCGAAAGTAATTTTGCGAGCGCATCTGGCACTGCGGTGTGAGAAATTCCGACGATCAATATTCCGCGAAGAACTGAGAAATATGTCAGCCTCTCAATCCGGGAGCGTTATTTATATTAGGTACATGAAGGATGATATAATCAAGTCGTGAGCGGCCCCGGCGCCCGCCCGCGCGCCCCGCGCCCCCCGCCGACCGGTAGCCTCGAAATGATACGCGATACTTTGGGAGGTTGATATATCGACTGTAATAGCGGCTGTTTGGTTTCGAAAGATTTTTCAGTTTTATCGAACGTCCTTTTATTTATTAAATCCGCACAAGGGAGATGTTTTCTTCTTTTTTTTTGAGTATGTTTTTAAAATACTACGATCCCTTAGGATTACGATGTTACTGTGGTGAAGCCGTGCTGCGCTTGACTTGGCCGCATCACGAGAATGGACCAGTTCGACCGGTGAGACACCACACTCTCACAGAATACAGGTGTGAAGTAACAGCTTCCACTGTTTCCTTTGGTCCAGTGAATAAGAGTTCTAGTGATTCATTTCTCTTTCCGGCACTCACTCCACCCTTCATCAATCCATTCCCCCTTCCGTCAACCCATTCTCCCTCTATCAGATATCCCATTCTTAATGAAGAGATTGGAAATAACGCAAAGGTGATTCTTCTGAAGTTGCAATTATCCATGGGCGGCGGCATCTCTAGTGGCTCGCGTGGTCACATGCCCCTCGAAAATGCTATAGAAGTTATTACGTTAATGACTTCTGTTGCAGAGAATTGTGCCAAGGCATCAATGATTAATTAATTCACAACAGTAATATTTCTTTCTATGTACCCTTCACCGTAACATACTACCATAAAATACCACCGGGGACTGAGTTCGATTCCCACTCAAAATAAGCATTTATTTCATTAAAAATCAATGCTTGTTTTAGATCTGGGTGTTTCTGTATATTTATAGGTATTAACAAAAAAAATACACAGTGTTTTTTTTAAACGGGACAGTATGGGCATATATCAAACCGTAAGAGATAGGAAAAAACTATATCTAGAAACTTTAGCCCTTTTTTGATAAAACGAAATTTGCTTAATTATTTTGTGGTCAAGTGCGATATTTACCAGATACGTCGTTAAATTCATATTTTTTTTAAACCAATCGACTCCTTTTTTTTTTGTTGGGAACAAATCATTCTATTAAAACAAAAAAATCCGAACACAGGAAATAGGTGGTTACATTTTAAAAGACTGTTCTTATGTTATGCAAATAAATAAGCACAAAGATTTGGTAAATTTTATGAAAACAAAAATCGACATAGTGTATTCATACGTAGAATTTTATTTGAGATTATGTATCGAAAATTTCAAGAGTATATTGCAGTCTAGTCACTAAAGATGATTGCATAATAATATTACAATAAATATCTGAAGTGACTTCCAGTTTCCCAAATACACAGTCGAGTATGTTTCAATACATCACGCGTCGCTTTTCGCAGCGACACCTGATTGATATTATTCAAGACACTACTTTTTAATTCTTCTTATGTGTTGTATTTAGTTTTACACACTTAATTTTTTAAATACTCTCAAACGAAAAAATCCAATGACATCATATCTGGAGATCGTGGCGGCCATTTAAGAAGCACATGCGTGCCTAATCATTTTACAGAAAAATGATTGCTTAATAAATCTCTAATTACTAAACTATTGTGTGCCGGAGCTCCGGCCAAATAAAAATAAATTTTTGGACGTTCATTCAACGAAAAATTGTCAAGTTTTTCAACCACTTGTAACATTATTTCTTGAATTTTTTTCTGTGCTTAGCGTACCTTCATATAAATAAACAGCAAAAAAAGAGTGTGTGTACTTATGTACACGCGTTAGAAGTTATACTTCTTTGGCGTATGAATAATATTTAAAATATCTCAAATGCAGTAGTAATCGACAATAAATATTAAAATCAATCAAAACGATTTTGTTTAATTGAAAATGTTTTATTAACGTAACAATATAACAATACAGTACAAATATATAATCATTATTCATTATGTGAAAGAGTCAAATACATTTAAAAAAAGAGTGTGTGTACTTATTATTCAATTATTTGTTAGAAAAATAATAAGTTCGTTAGAAATATATCTATATATTATACTTACATGGTTAACCTCTCAAATTTTCACAATTTTTCACAACACAATGTTAAAAGTTTATATATATAATAAATTGAACAAAAAATAATAATTATAGAAAATTAATACTCAAAATTGATTATTCATATGAATACTATATTTTGCAAGAACTGGATTATGAATTATAAGTACTATGTATATATAGCATGAACACTCTGTACTATGTACTATATAGTATGAACACTCAGTATTGTAACTATATTCAGTGTTGAAAATATATTTTTATTATTTCTATTCTGTGGCTAACTTCATCATGTCGTTTGTGCGCAGCTCACAAATTCACTCTCATCAAACGTGCCAAAAGAAGTATAACTTCAAAATCTATTGTCTAATATGGCACGCCATCAGTTTCATTAAAATAGCACTTGATTGTTAGACTCCGCCGTTCTTAAAGGATTGGTTTGCGACCAGTAGTGGTTATTTTCCATTCTATTATTCGAAAAATGACTTTTATCAGTCCATATGATTGATTGTAAAAAAATTCGATTAACAGCCGTTCGTCCTTAAACCAACGCTTCTGGTCCCCAGGAAGTAGTCTGTATAATTTTTCCTTCTACATAACGTTTGTAGATTTTTTTTACTGTTGACTTGTGAATTCCTGTGAATGTGAATTTGCAGCTTCATTTGAAGAAGTTTTTGGATAAGTCTCAAAATATCTTAATACGGCAGTTAATGTAAATTCTTTTATAGTTGTAATAGATCTTTTTTGTTTGGACTTAAAGCAACCGTTTTGTCATAAATTAAAAACTAAACTATAAAATGTTTTGCGAGTGGGCACTTCACATTGTGGATATTTTAAATGATACCTTTTAAGAGCATTTGTAGTGTTCCAGTAATTAATAAAATATGCCTCAATTAAATCAACTTTCTCTAGATTACACAACATGGCGAATTTAAAGGAAACACAATCTCATAAGAAAATAATGAAAAAAATTTTTTTATTCAAGTGAACGGAAAATTATTATCAGCTACTAACAAATTAAGTGAAAAAAATAGTTGTAATGTTGCGGTCAGTAATTTTTCATTTCAACATTGAGGGAAAATAATTACCAGCCAGTATTTTTATATCAACTAATGTATGACAACGGTTTTTTCAAAATGTAACCAACTTTCCGTGTTCGGAATTTTTTTGGTTCAATAGAAAGATTTGTTCCCTATAAAAAAAGTTGATTAGTGCAATAATTTTTTTTATAAATTTAACAACGTATTTGGTAAAGATCGCACTTGATCAAAAAATTAACTACGCAAATTTCATTTTCACCAAAAAAGAGCCAAAGTTTCTAAATACAGTTTTCTCCTATCTCTTACAGTTTAACATATGCCCACACTGTCCCATTTAAAAAAAAAACACTGTATATGTATTGTACGAACCATCTGATACCATATATCATTCTGCACTTGTATGGTATAAGGTGCGGTATCATACCACATCTTATGCATTATACAAGGTATGCTATTTTTACACAGTCGGGAATAGGCATTTCAATTTTTAAGTTCCTGAACAAGTCTTTTTGTATAGTCAAAATTATGCTTTATGCTTTTCGTGTTCAATTTGCAGAGAAAGTAGAAACTTATAAAAAGTCCAAGTAATCTGTCTAAGCTTTCATAAATCGTACTTTTGTTGATTTTGCGCATGGCCTAATACGAAAATACTAATAACCTAAAACGAGTTGCACCAAAAGTAAAAACGTAATGTGTAAAAGTAATCCGTAACCTTTAACAGATTATCCATATATCATTTGTCAAATCATACGGATTACTTTTACGTACCTATTACGTTTTCACGTTTGATGCAATTCGCGTTAGTGTAACCCGCTGTTATAAGGTTTCAGATCTCAGAGTTCTATGTAATTTTACAGAGCTCTGAGCAAATATCAAAAATAGCGTTGATTTGATGGGAACGTCATAAGAACTTATTGCTTAAATTTATTTTCAAAAAATCTACAAGTAATATGAGCTAAATAAATTATCACACGATTCACATCAGATGGAGTGTACGGACCAAGATTTTATCTGTGAAAAGTTTTTGGCCAAAGGTTTTCTGTACTTTCATAGATCTGTAAAAAGCTAATGATAGAATGGAAAAGAATTATCTATAGATAATCTTATTCATGCATGGTGTAAGTAGCGCATTGATACGGGCATTGGAATATCTATATAGAAGTTATAGCTCTGCATCAAAATGAACGGAGTATAAAGTGACTTGTTCGATATTCACAGGGGTGTCAGGCTAGGTTGTGTAGTTTTACACCCTTACCTGACAGACAGTTTATATGTTTAGTCACAAACATAGTTTGTAGGAAACGGCAACTAAAATAAATAATTCTCATAAGAAAATCAGTATGAAAATAAATGTCAACAAGACCAAAATCGAATGCGTTGCACACGCACGTACGCATGCACGCACGCACGCGCACGCACACACATGCTTGCACGCTCGCTCACCCGCGCGCCCGCACGGACGCACGCACGCACGCACACACACAAACAGTCATCTTTAAAAAAATTGCATTATTCTTAAGTTGCACTTTAGACTGTCAAATATAGATAATGTTTCCCGTAACACAATAGAATGTAATGTAAGAGTATCATCGTATAAATAGAGAGGCTTCGTAGAATGTCAAAACGTCGAAATCTAATAAAAAATGCGATTTTTTTTTAAAATCAATAAAATTTCGAATTTCTTAGCTTGAAGTTGAATTCCCTCTAAGAAAATATACTGTAATACTAAATATTCAAGAACAATGCTTAATTTTGTCTAAGACACAGGCTCACTCAATTTTAGACTTTATTGGCTTGCATTTACTATTACAATTTAGTGGTTTTTCGTTATTTCTATTTCACACTCCAAAACTTCATGTTATAGTGCTTCCAGTACGGGTGTAGTAATGTAATGTAAAATAATTCTGTTCAAACTTTATGGAAATAAAATACGTCAAAATGTTGAATATTTTTACCAAAACGATCATGACTAATCACTTCCGTGAAATGATTTGAGTTCTAGTCGAGTATGACTGCTTTTACGTTGGTTATTCATTCCCTTTTAAAAATTCGATGTAGCCATAATAAGAGAGAAATAAATTTTCAATGATTTTTATTGAAATCAACTTACTATTTGTTAACCAGTTTCTTATAGCTTTCATTTACATAAATTGTCTTTACAAATAATTGGTAACAAAATGTCTTAAATCATTTTATTTCGTGGTGTTCTTACGATAACTATTGAGGAATATAACTTTCTAATATTTTTAAGGATTATAATTGTAAATAATAATAAAAAATATTTGTTGTTAATGCAGTAAATTATTAAGCCGAAAAATTAAAAGAGACATTGAATATTGTTGGATGTCTTTTATTAGGATTTATATCGCTTTTAAACATGCTTTTTAATTTGTTGTGTAAAATCGTAACGATAAAACAATTTGAAATTAAAAGGAGATTATCCTTTAAAAAGTGATATCGTCGGTGCAGTCTTCAAAACGAGGTTTGCATTGTTTTGTCAAATGATTAATTCCCTTCCCCCTAGCATTCATTTAGGTCTACGACGATTTAAAATGAACATATAACTTTGATGTATATAATTGATAAATAGTTGATGAAAGCGACCTAAAAATACGATTGAAAGTTGCAACGCTAGGGAACAATAGGCTGTGTCGAGACTGGCCTTAAATCAGGTGAAACTTGTTTAGGAATATATAGCATAATTGTTTACGTCCGATGAGCGGCTCGGCTTTATATTTGTGAGCGATACCGGTGAGTGATCGCCACGGATTCGTAGGTAGTGCAATGTCCTAGAAGTGATGCCCGGTATTACTTCGTTAGCCGGCGTCCGGGGGCCAAGGGCGCGGCGCGGGGGGGTCAGCCCTACGTCTTACCGCAGACATGAAATATGACACACTTACGTACGAGTTCTCCGTTATATTACGCTCTCTTGCAATATGAAAATTTATTGCAACGTGTAAGTAAAATAGGTAACATAAAAAAACGTATCATTTCTCACGTGAACTCTCCACCCACTTATAGAATGTATATGACGTATGGTGATAACATCGAGTTGTCATTTAATAAACTGGCTGCGGTTGATTTACAATGCGAGATAATGATAGTAATATACATTCATCGTAAATAATTAAATTATTGCTAAGTACATTACGGTAACATTTATGTATCTACATGTACAAATTAAACATTATCGCGATAGGTCCCAACTAAGGGATTCATTTGGAGAACTCGCGTTTTCCTTTGCTGCATTGGTGGTGTTTAGTTACATTTTAATAATAAAATTTGCAATAGGGATATTTTACGAAGTATAGCACCCTGGTTTAGGTCCTTCTGCGGTTTATAAAAAATACACAATAAATAAATTGTCAAGTTTTACTACGAATGTTTTTTAAAACCGCACAATTTTTTTTTTGAATTCCGTAATTGTAGCATTCTAATATTCATATTTTGGATAAAACGACTAGCAGATGGTGGAGAAGTATTACCATATTATGTAGAGATTGATATTTATAAACTGTCAACATTTGTCAGTTGTCTTTCGTGTCATTTTGAATTGAAATCTTGTTAAATTATAATTAGAAACATTCTTGTACAGTGAAGATAGTAGATAAAATAGCGATAAGGCGTACAAAAACTAGCTCACAAAAATCTGTCTATTTTTATTAAGAATTTTTATTACATAGTTAAAGCAAATGATAAAATTGTTAGTCTACCGGCATCAAATGACACTTAAATCGGGTTACCATCCCAAACTTTATATCCGTGCTGTATTTTACTCCATGATGTTATGTTTTTGTTACATTTTCGCATCCGCAAAAAAGGTTCAACCGAATTCTAGACTACAAGAAACCACAGTCACGATAAGGGCTATCATATTTTATATCAATTCCATAAAATTGTGATATATGTGATCATAAAAGACATTTAAGGCGAAACAATACTTTGTTGACAAGTGCCATTTTTCGAAGTTTGGCCTGGAACTAACCGAAAATTATGATTGAAATGTCATTTCATTTGTAAATGCATCTAAATCGATGGTTAAAATAATTTTTATAAAAATAAAAAAGAAAAGCCGCCTTAAAAACCCTATTTAGATAATTGTCTAAAACAAACTCTAAAAACATGTACAAAGCAACTAATTAGTTGTTTTTGATGTCAATAAACTATAATAATTAGCTGTTTTTGGAATCTGTTTAAATAATCTTTTAAATAGATTTTTGAAGGATGTTTTATTATTTTGTAAAAGTTAATTTATTGTACATGTTTTTAGCTATTAAGTAATTATAATTCATTTATCAACTTTTCATGTGGATTAAACCAAGGTTAATAAAATACCGAGCCCTTGGAGAAGCATTATTCCGATCTCGAATTTATTGTCTTTTGGTAAATATTCCAGGCTCTTTACTTTGGAGTGCAACTACACAATTATTCTTATACGAATTATATAAGTTAATCTCATCCTTTCTAATGTAAAGTTCTATAATCAAAGAAGATCACATTTTCATTCACTTCTACATAAAATTAATTTAACATGTTTCTATTGTTATAACTAAAGAGTTCTGATATGTCGCTGTTTTCACATTGAACTTGTATAAATGCATGAATGAAAATATGGAGCTACATTAATAAGTAATTTTAAATTTGTGTATACAAGGTTTTCCTAATAGCAATTGAAGAATAGTTTCTGGTAAGGAATCGCAGTATTCTCTCTTAACTCCTAATCGTTAAAGGATGCTGTGGCTTCCATCAGCATGAGATGATATGATGAAATGATGGTCAGCAGCGTGAAATGATAACTGTTAGACGCAAAAACATGAATAACTAAAACAGAGCTTAAAGGCCTTATACGAACCGTTTTTATAAGAATTAATTTATATGTGTTTAATAACTTTATACAATAACTGATGTAATGAAAACTGGCTAAGTCAAATCTAACTTACTTTAAGATCTCATGTTTTTTTTTTAAATAACAGCAATTGTTATAGGTATCCAATAAAGCTAAGAAATAGAGTTTAATACTTGTTCATAATGTTATTTTGTTCCTGTAATTACATATGTATTTGGATTTAGCATAGAGCTTGGCACTCATTTAGATCTCTATTCTTTCTGCGGCGAGGCCCACAGCCAAGCATAATTTTAGTATTGAACTTGGCTCTTCTCTTTTACATTTATGTTTTTGGTGAGATATCATTACTTTTTGTAAAGATAACTAGGCAGGTATTGAGATTTAATGTTTTTTCTTGCGTTATACCGCTGCATGGTTTTCTTTTTATGCTATATAATAATACATATATTGGGATAGTTTCAAATATCTGCTTGTAACGTTGTAACAGTTCTAACGCTACAATTAAAAAAAAAAATTGTAAGGGGACCCCTCTTATTTTTTAATTTTTTTTTAATTTTTAGATTTTTTCCTACGCTTACACACAATTACCGAGCTGGATTCCAAATTTCATCCTTCTAGGTCATATGGAAGTAGGTTAGATTTAGGTACTATATGTCAGTCAATCAGTCATTGCTAAAACTTACGACTTTTTGACCTTCATATCCTTACTAACCGTTTGAGCTAGCTTCATGAAATTTGGGCTTCTAGATGTCCTTATGGATATATTTAAACACAGGTAGTTTTGTGTGTTTACGTTACGTCTATAACTTAAAATAGAAGGGTCAAAAATGGCACCAAGTGGTTCGTGTAATATTACACTCGGCACTGGCTAGCCAGTTCCTTTGCTTGAACTTGGCTTGACGCGCTGCCGCGTGTCTAGATAACACTGTCTTTTCTATCACGCAGTTGGGTTAAAGGACATTAATCGGTCAACGAATAATGTTGAAAATTGATTAGAATAACGTTAGTCGTCAAATTGGTTTTCAGATGTAATAATGTCAGTTCATTACTATTTTTCATTTGAAATTGATGATCTCCTTTTAAAACCTTTTATTTTAACACCCGACTTAATATATTTGGAAAAAAAACTATCAAGACGTCTAATGTGATCCAACATTCTGAACATTTTTTATTTTGAGACACTTAGAGACACAGGCATCACCAAGACTATTTTAACTGCGTATAAGTTGTCGAAATCGATTTATAAGTTAAGTAGTTATAAGTAAACAAAAACAAACATTCATACATACAGATCAAATGCATGCCCCCTCTTTTGGATTTTACCGTATCAGGGTAAAAATGCGGCATTCAAACGAGTCAAGTTAATACTTTTCAGGCTTTCTTTTACCCGCTTTATGTTAACACGACGTAGCCGCTTCAGAGAGCATTCGGGCGTCTGGACCCCCCGCGGGCGGGCATCGATTAAACTAAACGCGGCCCGCCGTCGCACCAAGTCGGGACAAAACAGCGGGGAATCAAACAGCGATCGTGCGCCGGCAGCCGGCGCCGACCCATCAATAAACGCTTTACAGCTTTTTCAATGCACGCGCCCGCCCGCGCCCGCGGCCGCCGCCCGCCGCCCGTCGCCCGCCCGATACACGCCCGCCGCTCGTTGCGATTAAATTTGCGGTTTCGCGTTTCATTCGAAACGTTGATGTTAATTTAATGTCATGCCACCGGCCCGGGCGGGCTTGCCGGCGCGTACAGCTGCATTGTGCACGCGCGCGAAATTACTTTTCACGTATAAATCGAACGATGCCGGTACAGATACGTGTACGAACGGCGTCATCAAATTTAACGCGTGGCATGCGGCACTTCGAAGACGCTTAGATAGCGTCCACGACGCGTGTAGGCTTATTGTGTTCCACAGACTACATATAGGAGAGGTTATCGAGAACACACTATCACTATAGAGCCATTTAGATTGTCTCAATTGTTATTAGTTTATATCTAGAAGCGGCTTATACCCAGTAAAGGATGTTAAGTAGCTGGAACAACTATTATCTTGATTAAAAGAAAAGAATGGAGATTTTTCGCTTTTAACTTAGTACGGCGGGAAATCGGAAGGTTTTACGAAATTACGAAAAGCATAATACAGTTTATTATTTAGATATTTATTTTCAAAAAACTCTCCATTGGTATCTGTCCAAATTTTCATACGTCTAAACCAAAAAAACATATTTGCACTCCGCATGAGACAATTTTTTAACAACCGTGCTAAAAGCAGACAGTTTATCGCCAGGTTATGACAACGGTATTCCTCTGCGGCGATTTTTTTTTATTTTCGGGAACAAGTCACACAGTTCCATAAAGTAGGGTCGCCATAAGTTTAACTGGTCTGGTACCCAAAAAATACCTAATGTAGAATGCCAAGTGCGTGAACCCGTCGTCATGGTGAAGAAGGCTGCTGACCCTGGCTGGTGTTCTAGTTAATTACTACTTATAATACTTTAATAAAAACGTCTCGCAGTATTTTTTAACACCAGATAATCCACTAAAGAAAAAAAAATTCTAGAAAAAACTAGAAAAACTTTACTTGCACTTTTCGAAGACTTTATTTTGACAGTTGTCGGTGTATTTTGAAACGGCCACATAGTTAACTGATGTTTCATTTCTGGAGCACACTGACGAATTCATAAAGATGAACGTGACGAAATGAGCCTTCTTTAAATTCTGCTGTCATGTCGCGTCATCATTACATCTAAACCTGTGTTTTGTATCTGCGTTGGATTGTGCGATACGCAGCATTAAACTATATTCTCGCTTACGTGAAGATGACCTTGTAGAATTTGATGTCCTCTGTCTATCCAATCTGAAATACATGCTGTTTCTTGGTATGTAATTTGTCTATTTTCTTAAAAAAATTTTTCCACTGCCGGCACGTTTTCCTTTGTAACAGCTGTCAAAGGGCGAGTACCTCTTTCTTCGTTCGCCAAAGTTACTGGACCTGGCTTAAATTTGTTGAACCAGCGGCAAACAGTCGCCTCAGAAGGGCTTTTGTCTTTTGATGCCATTCAAAGTCTTTTAAATTATTCGTCCGGTATTAGTCGACGTTAGAAATCGTACAAAATCATTGTAAAAACTTTTGGTATCTTATTACATTTTTTGAAAATAAGAAACCGCATCGAATATCACAGAGGGGATCGTAATCGGCTAATTCATTCGGCACATATCGTTTTGGAAAAATTTTCAAAATGTTACTTTTAAATTACTAGTAGATGGATAGATTTTTAAATCGTTTTATATCCTCTTGTTGTTGGTATTTAACACTACTGTATACCAAAAAGAAATAATTGATGCTTAAGCTTGGCGCCTTTAAATTTGAAGAAGTAATATTTAAGGTGTGTAAGGAAAAAAAAAAGCGTAAATACAATAATATTTTTTTAAGTTTTTGCGCGCATGTGATCGAGCGCTCTGAAAAGTATAGACTTAAAATTTCAAATAAAAAGGTCGAATGTGTATGTGAAACTGTATAGTGTCTCGTAGAAAAAATGACTTTTTCTCCGCTATATGGTAACTTTCGCTATGGAAAAAAACATTTTTTTTAAGTCCGCAATGGCATTAGAAACTGATTAAACAATACACTAGAAATGGTAAATAAACAACAATGACAGTATCGAATTTATGAAGATTCATGTATATGTATTCCAAAAAGTTTGTCGCGAAAAGTTGAGTTAACATTTTTTAATTTTTAATTTACAATCTGATTTCGTTACCACGCGCAAGTTTGCGAGTCACTTAAGTCAGCAAGAAGTATTATATTTAAAGAAATCTTTCTTGTAGATCTCGTATCTGTAGTCTTGGTACTTAAGCCGTAGTTTGTCTTATAATAGATGCGAAGCTTTAGTACAAATATTATAATAGATGCGAAATATTAACCACCCCTTAGTATAGCATGAAAGACAAAAAAGTCTAATGATACGTGAAATATATTTTTTAAAACCTACAACAGAACCCAAAGACTTTGTATAACTAACGTATTTGTTTAAAGCCTACGGTAAGGAATTAAATTAATAAAGTGATTACGTTATGTGATTTTAATTATTTTGACTTACTAATTAGTTAGTTGACTAATATGTGGCATTTTAGAGCTAGCAATAAAGAAAGTGTTGGAAACATTTATGACACTGAGTTTATTCAAAATTCACAGATCTCGACCTCTACAGGACCTTCGAATACATTGAAAATGAACTCAATAACAAAAGGAATAAATTGAAAAAAATAAAAACTAATAGTATACGGTGCCATTTATATGTAAAAATTAATGATTTTAATATTGTCAGTACTCCCGCTTACACTCAACGCAAGTCGCAAATCGCAAAACAATTTCAAAGATGTTGATGATTTTCAAAAAATAAAAAAAATCGCTTCAGATAATGAATCAATCTTGATTATAAAAATAGGAACTTAAAGATTAAAAATTACTAAATAGTTCTAAAAGTGCCCTTTAAAATGCCCCATAAATAGCTTTTTAGTGTTTTTTTTATGTGATTTTCTCAAAAAATAATGAAATTACGATTACTTTTTTGACCGTCATATAGTCCTTGTTTATATGCATCTTTTAATATCTCAATCATTCATCTAAATAAAAAGCTCACGCTACCAAAGTGAACTCGTATTTTTGTTAAAAATGGGACCCCTACTCAAGTGATCGAAAAAACATTGTAATTATTAAAAGCTGATATAAACCATAAGAAAATCGATGCAACAAACATATTAGTTCAGAAATTACATCACTATTCATAGTTCTAGGATTGAATATTAAAAAACTGGCCAAGATCATGTCAGATCATGCTCATAATAGGGTTCCGAAGCCATTATTACAAATAAATGCACTACAGATGAAAAAAGTACGTTGTTACACTTTTTCCATGTTTCCCGCGCACAATAGTTATAAGCACTTTAGTCGCTTATAACTAGAAAAACAAGTAGGTATGTCGAATACTACTATTAAACTAGTGCAAGCTAAAGTGCATTAGCAAAAGAATGTACCTTCGTGGCACTTACGTCTTTTTGTTGAGAAGCGCAGTTTATCGGCAATAACTAGAAAACAGTATATCTAATTACGTTCAAAATAATTATCTTTGAAAGTATTTATTAAGCGTTATCTTCGTTATTTTTTTCATATTTGTTTGGACATACGGTTTAAAAAATAGAGGAAGGAGACACAATTTCTGCAATTTTCAGAGAGATTATTTTCGAAATTATTCACGTAATCATAAAAATTGTTTAGAAACCTTAAAGTGTTTGTAAAAGAACTGTCTAAATATGCGCCACTTATTGATTTTTGTAGAAAAAATTTTTTTCAGCTTCTCTTACATGTATGGAGTGGCGCCCCTAGAAATATTTATTTTTGATAATGAATAATGAAACTAAGTAGGGGCTCGTACAAGACACCGACACTGTACATTCCATTCGTCTTGTAGTTTTTGTATAAGATGCCTGTGATATACAGACAGACGGACGGACATTTGCCATTTCGGCTCGGAACCCTAAAAAAAGTTTAGACTGACCATAATGTATTTAATGCGAAGTGGATGCCAACGTTTTCTCCTTTAAAATGGTTCGCGACCAAGACCGGCATCGGGATCGAGTGCGGTGTCGGACCGGTCGCTGAGAACTTCGTTTTCGCAATAACGAGGTACGCGAAAGCGAAACCGTCCACCGCAGATCTCGCTAATATAGCCTCGTGCGGCCGGTGTAGGATAATGTTTTCTGGGAAACAACTCTGCCCGGATTTGCGCCGTGCACGCTACGAGCCCGTCCACGTGACATGAACCTTTGTTTGCTAGTTAACGTCGGCCGGGTTCACGGCTTATTTATATTATGTAGGTTATTTCGTTTTGTCCATAAGGTTAACGGTTATGATTTTCGTTGTAGCTTTGTGATGATACCTCAACCCCTAGCACGTCCATAATCTAACGTAAGGATATTTATATATTATTTTTATTACAGGTATGAAATAGAATGTAGCAATGAAAAAATGATGTTTATTTTATTTATATAAATTATAAGTTATACTGTTATTGAGGGTAAAGCTATCTCATGCTTTACTTATTGTGTAACTTGATACTATAATGTCTGTATATCACGTATTTCTATAAGAATCGAGTAGGCTTTATATTTGAATTTTAATGATAACATTAACATCAGATAAATCGATTACTATCATACAACAGCACCGAAGTGGTACTAGCTAGGTATGTCTGCATATAATACTAGAACCTTTCCATTCTGGCCGAACCTTTAGTTTAGGAACACATAAAAATAGTATGATATCTTAGGAAACAAGTTTTTGGTATTCATGTTAATACTGAATCGTTGTTATGTAATTTACTCCGTTGTCAAAGGCTTAAAGATTGAATCAATTTTGTATGTACAATTCAACAGTTTGATAATCCGTAAAGTTGATCGGAAATCGTACAGCGAAGCAGTTGTTACATCGTAGGTGATCTATATGAAATCCCATTGGTTGTACTTAAAGTGAAATAATATGGATAAAGAGGGTACCCCATGTAAATTATTAATCAAAATTCTTTTGAAATATATACTTATACACGTAACTAGATACGCGTGAATAATACTACACTATCTCTGCTATCGCACAGCCTAGTAAAAATACATGCGGCCATCTTGAGATTTATCTTAATAGAATACCGTTTAAACGATCCAATTCGGTTAGGCCGTGTTTGGCCCTTGGTAAAAAAATAGTGACATTGATACATAATATAATTTCAGTCTATTACCATCTGTCATTTCAAATTACAAGTTTTATATATGTTTGTAATCGTCTTTTAAAATTATTTGGGTTCTGCACTTGATGGGTTTGCTAGAAAAAAAAAATGGATCCCACAATATGCCACCCAAAATCCGCCATTTTGACTATTTTTCATTTTTATTGTACCTAGTGATACTCGCATTACCTAGACAATCTTCTCGAGATTTCAAAATCGGTTTATAAGTTTAGTAATTAGGAGGGAAGATAAGAATATACATATATACGTACAGGTCAAACACATAACCCTACTTTTGGGCTTTGCCACAGTCGAGTAAAAATAAGCGGTCAACTTTGTTAACCAAAGGTTGAAATATTGCGTGGCGATGGGTTATGCATACTTGAATGGACAGAGGATGGCTGTGTAAAGAAAATTTTACCAACCTTTTTTTAGAACATAATAAAATACTATTACCACAATAAAAAATTTGGCAGCCATTAATTTTTGTTGTGCGTTCCGTTTCAATGAATATGGCGAATTATAAAAAGCAATATATAAATAAAATAGTAATTATTATAATACAAATATAGTTCTAACACCTGTACAGAGTGAATAATTTTATAAATAAGAATTTATAAATCATGAATTATCCATATGGATTGCTTTAAGGATTTAAAGGATTAATTTAAATATGTTCGTGCGTTGCTTTTGATTTTTATTAAGCTTTTGGATGCCATAACCGATGATGTATCCGTCAGCTTGAAAAAGTCATGCTTAAAAAGAATAGAACTACCATCAAGGAAACTGAACATCTCTTAAACGAAGATTTCAGCTTACTAGCCTCCAAGTCATTTGTCACAAACCGAGTTCAAATGTTTACATAAGATATTTTTTCATCTTGAATAAATTTTCAGTGACCGATACGACACGCATATGAATATCAGTGATAACTTTACTCCTTTTGGTGTGTCAGGGAAAAAATGACGAGGGTGACTTTTTATCACATCTATATCTAGACCACGCAGTTGGTTGCTCAATCTCTCTAGAGTTTTGCAGAAAATACTACCAGCAAAGTAAAATAAGCACATCTACTACGTGCGTTTGGGTGCGCGTGAGAACTGATAGCCATATTTAAGATGTCTAAATTTACAACACGTGTTTCATCAAGTGTTTCACATCAGTACCAATAACATATATAAATGTGTGAGTGTGTGTGTGCGTGCACGAGCGCGCGTATGTGTATTTTGTGTGTGTGTATGTTTTTGTGTTTGTGCGCGCGCGCGCGTGAGTGTGTGTGTATTTAAAATAAATTCAATGTAAAATAATTTTTATTATCAATTTTTTGTGATAAGTGGTGATGAAAGTATCTTTTATTACATTTTTTTAAACATACGTTAATAGATTTGATTTGGAATAGTTTATATATTCAATGAATAGATTATTCTAATTATTTTTAATTTGACAGTTGTTTCTGTATACAGATATATAGAGAATTAATTGATTTTATGTCAAACTTTGAGTACTGGCATACCGGATCATGTTTTTGAATTTATTTTACACGAAAGAAGTATAACTTCATACGTGCATACATAAGTACACATAAGGTTTTGTTTTTTCAAAAATATTCTGAATATTAATGTACATTTTTGATTAACGGAAGAAAAAATAATGGGTATAGTTCTGGTCCTTAAAATGGGTTTTCAGTAAGGTTTTCCAGTGAGAGCTTAATGCAAACAGCGAATATGTATAGCTAGATGTCCTGTCGATTAGTATTCTAATGTGATTGTAATGCTTAGTTCTCTTCTTTTTATTCATTAATTCTGTAATTCATTCTTTTCTATTTTTTTTTTCCAATAATGTTAGTGATAATAAGATTTCATTGGAAAACAAAAAGCTTTTAAGACTTTTTTTTACATGCTTGTTATTTTAAGGTTGAAAAAAATTGTTTCTTTTCGACTAACGTGATATGACAATTTTATACCGTTTCATTAAATTGAATTCGACTTCTACAACACAAACATGAACCCTACTTGAGTATAAATTTCTACTTATGAATAGCTTTCAATCAAAATCTCCGAGTTTTACAATCTTTAGGAAAGTAGTGAACGCCTATTGCGGAACAATGCACAATTTTCGTTCACACTTATTGTAATTTTTCATTTAATTCTTGGCCCAGTGCTGCGCTAACAGCTCAAGGGGCCCGTATACGGCACGATTCGTCCCTCCCATCGATCTGTTGAAAATCGTGACAATCTTGACTCTTAAAAAATACCACTCGTGCACGAAGCGTTTGGTTGTTGCTATCGACCAGTTACTTATTTTAAGCGGAACGATGAAGACGTGCTAACAGACAAAGGCATAAATACGTGCCCTATTGTTAAAATGAGAAAGGAACTCTTTTTTCCTCACCTATGTGGCGGTGAATTTGATTCGGCTACAGAAAAAAAAGAAAACCTAGAACAGTGTGGGTTAAGAAATAGTTGTTAAAGTCCAATCAATATTCACATGAATCATTTCATTCAGCCGACGCTATGTGGCGCGTGAGGCGCCGACGCGGCGACCTCAAGACAGACAAAAATCGAATCGTTAATCGCAAAGAGTCGTACACTATCGATACATCGTAACGCTATAAGTAATTGCATGGGTTTTTTGTTGCGATTTTCGAAATCGTCTTTCATTAAGTGAATCACTATCGATATCGACATACACTATCAATATCGACATACACTATCGATATCGACATACGTTATCGATTCGTTCGTTTGATCGATCTGAAACGACGAATCGTAACGTATATGGGGTCCATAACACGAGCGGTGTCGCGACCTCACGCTCGCGTTCGCTGTCTTTTCCCACAGGTTTTTAGTCGAGCGGTTCACGTGTTGTAGTTATTTATATTTGAAGCCACTATTCTGTTATGATATCCAATCATCATGGTTACGTATTGCCTATTCGATGATAATAGTTTTTGTGTATTTTGTTTAAATTTTATATCGTCTTCGTAAACCGTAAAGAGGTTTTCTTGCCGACTGTATTTATTTATGTAGCCTTTTGAAAAATTGTTTCCTTTGCAGAAAATCGGAATCCGTTGAATAAATTTTCATTCGACGCGCGCGGAAGTAAACGGACAATCGGAAATCTTTTAAGTTATCGCCTCGAATGTTTTACGTTTTACACAAAGCATGAGACTTTATGATTTCTTCAAATCTTTGCGCATATTTTGTCGATCGATATAACAATAGCACAACTCTGTATGCTATTGCTGTTTATGTAAAATAGTTTTATATGTAGGTATTAAAGAAATGATTAATAGAAAATAAAAATTTCACCTCGATACAGCCTGCTTAGGAGTTGATGTTATATAGTGCCATTCGGTCAAATTTTGATCATTTGGCTATCACGATTAAAACTTTGTTTTAACAGTATTCAAATTTTTATATATTAATAAATAACATAAGTGATATCGAAATGGACTGCTCGAGAATAATAAAATAATTTCCTATAATATTAAGAATGACACGCTTTCTTGTTATATATTTATTTATGTTATTCAGAAATTCTAAAACATTTTCAGTTTTTTTTACGTTTAGGTGCACTTACCTTATTACGTGTCGGGAAGGAAACGTTGGTTCCGAAAGTTGTCAATGTCTAGGCAAGTACGATTGTTAACTGCTCGAACCTGTACTGCGGCGGTATGAAAGGGTTAATTGTAAGTCCCTCAATATGACTCAAAGTATCATCGGAGGGTATCCCGTAGTTACTGGTTAGAAATAAATTAATTCAGATGCACAGGGAACACGGCAGTGGCGCAATCAAGTCGGACAAGCGGCCACCACCTATTTTTCTGTAACGTTTTTCTTGGTGCAACGCTAAACTTTCTCTATTACTGTTATAAATATACCCAAAATCTTAAAATCACTCTAGATAGAACTTAAGAAAATCTTAGAAATATTAATTGTAATAAGTATAATTATAAAAGTTTTGCTTTCACTAAGAAAAAATCTACCCAAATTCGGATATGGCTTGATTAAATATATTTTGTTGCAATAACTGAATAATCCGTTGTATTAATATATTAATATTGTAGTAATAATAGTATTAAACAAATAATATGTATAATTTCATATTTAGCAAAATATTTAGGTTGTTTATATGTTAAATATTTAGGCAACCAAAATATTAGGTTCGCTCAAAATTTAATGATGCAAATTCGTTATGTTATTCATACTTAGGTTAGAATAACCATTATTTCATAAAATACATTAATCATCATCAAATTTCTTAGGGGCTTCTAGCAGATCTAAATATTTGAAAACGGTGTATCTAGGTATATGAGATCGATAAGGTACAACACTTTTTCAAAATTAGCTTACTTTAAAGGCTTTTCATGTAGAAGGTTTTCAATTGTTCATTGTACTAGAGCTAAAGAATCGAAATTGAAATCAGTAGACGAATAACGTACATGTTAGAGCATTAGCGTTTAGCAATAGAAACGATTTGCCATTTGTCTTGACCCGCTGAGTTTTTTTTCTGCATCTGTTGCTTTTATTCCCAGTAAGCTTCAATGTTAGACTTAAGTTTAAACCTACCCGCCGCCATATAAATTGTATACTATTAATAATGTGCAGTGTGTACATATTTATAATAAAACTTTCGTTTTGACCCAATTGTTTTTATGTGATTCTTGTGTACATATAAAACCAACGCAATTACGTCCTGAAATCGAAAAAATGACGCTAAAAAACAATCACGCCACCATACATTCCCGCTATGTGACAAGAAGAATGAAACAATTGCGTTAAATCAGTAAAAAGATACAATAAAAAAATATTTCAATGATTACTCTTATAAAGAAAAATCCATAAATCACAGGATTATATGATAGAAGTGAATGTTTTAACGACATTGTACGTTACAACATTCACTTCTTCCAAATAATTCTGTAAACGAATATTTGTACAAAAGTATTATTGGGCCTGCGTCGTCGGCGCATGCGGAACCATTTTAAACAAAGATAGAGAGAGGGCTTAACGGAAATCTGCAACCAACGTTCAACAAATGGAACGACAGAACAAGACAAGAAGAATTGCCCACAATAAGAAATGAGGTCCCATCAAAAACATTCCTGTTAAAAGTGTGCCAAGTCTATTATGACTTTCGCCGTAAAAAGTTTTAGGTCCGGAGAAGAGCCGATTCAGCCATACTTGTTACCTTTGTCTATGAGCTTAATAAATTTCTCAACAGTTGTCTCAAACTACACAAGGAAAAAAGGGAATAAAGCATAATTTAAAAATAACTTTCTATCTAGGTATATGTATAAAATTCAATTCCATGATATCCCTATGGACTCCAAAACGGTAGGACCTATTTAATTGAAATTTTCAGGAAATCTTCATAATATCCAGCGGGTGATCCTGTCAAGTTTAATAGCAATTGGATCAACAGATTTTCTTTTTGTTTTTCTTTTATTTTTTTTAGCCTTATCGAGGAGCAAACGTGCATGCGAGCGACCAGAGTGTAAGTGGCCAACGCTGTCCATGGACACTTGCGACACCGGAGGAGTAATAAGTGTCCATATGATAAAAGTTATTATCAATGCGCTGCCGGTTTCTTGCGTAGGAATAAGATATGTGATGGAGGAAGAAGTGAACTGACGGAGAAGAGAGGGAGCTGATGGAGGAAAACTGTGGGGTGATGGAACGGGAGTGGGCCACCGGCAAATTTTACTCACTGGACAAAATGTAACAGCGTTACTTTACTGTCTAACCGGCCCATTTACGTGCTGCAGCCAAGATGTGGACCTCCCACAATAAATGGCAATGGTGTCATATTTTGCGTAAAATTTATACATTTTTTGGGCGTAGAAAATCACTGCATCTACAGATATGTGCTAAAACTTCGTCACATTACTGCCCTTATCCATCCACCAGAAGTCATTTGGCTATCGATACTACCCGTGCGGAGTCCGAGGTGGTCGTTAGTGAGTAATATTTGTAAAATCGTATGAAAGGGTTGAGGCTTCTATGCTTGTTATACTCGAACATCTATTCTATTCATTGAATTCAAATGTCAAAGAACAGGAAACGTGTAAAACAGAGAACGAGATACGGGTAAGGACCTCGCGAGTGACTTGAAAGCAAAAGAACTTGCAGTATCTAATTAGTAAGCCAAATAAAAGATGTCGATGAAACACATCGCTGATATTAATTAACGACGAAATCCCGGGGACGAGAAGAGCTTTGCATTTGGCCATAACGGTATACTTATTATATTAATGTACTTAATACGATGAGCATAAAATAGTAGAATTATTCATTTTAGAACTACAAACACAACTGGCAGTTAAATTATTTTGTTATTATATTCATGTTTTATATATTAGAAAATATATAGCTCGCTACTCTTTTGAGTTCGAAGATTTCTAAAATGTACATGTACGTAAATTTTTGAACTATTTGAGCTAGAATATAGCACAAAGTTACGATATTTATACAGGCAACATCTTTTTAGACACAATTCATTTTGGATAAATGATTTTGCAATTTTATTCATCGTTATTATATAATAACATTTCCAATATATAGAAACTTAATTAATTGTTTTAGCAAGCTATCCTAACTATAAAATAACTACATAATAACTAAATAAACAATACATACTGGAATATATGTATGTGTTTTATAAGATTATGCTCAATTTGTTTGGAACGCATTACAGTTACGCATTCAGGATAGGCTTGATACGACACTCAACTTTCCACCTGAAGACTACGGATTCCAAACACTGCCTATACACGTTCTAAATTTAACTATATTTGTTTATTCGAGGATATTACTGATTAATAATGAAAGAAATGTTGTAAGGAAATCCGCATTTGGAAAGTAGGTGGAAATTTACACCTGTGCCGTGTAAAATCTACACATGACGATGGGCTCAGAACCTGGTAATTAGAGTCTGACCTGCAGTTGTTGTGCACCAAGTGTGTCATCTCTTCGTATTCCATTGGGAACAATGCCGTGAGATTTTCTAGAAGAATACTGTACAGTCGTTGCTGATGATCTGATAGAATGAGGAAAATTTGTAACTTTCAATAAGGATACTTCGAATGCTTACGCAGAACTCGAAAATCATGAAACAACTTTACATAAGATCGGGTGAGTGTTTGCAGCCCTCCTTTAGACAGCCTGAATAATATAATTCCTCGGAGGCGCCGCGAAGGGACATTCGCTCTCTTACGTCTCATTTCGCTACAAAAGAAAGGATTTTACGACTTCCTATTTTAATAATTAACTCTTAGTTTGTTTTGCCTTCAAGATTCCTACCAAGTTTTCAATGAAAAGATAGGGCAAGCCGAAGTTTTCATTGGGGGCGATGTCGAGAAAGTTTCTCAACACGAAGATTTAGTGATAAATTAGGGATGGTCTTAACAAATTGTTATTGTTCTAAAGACTTGATTATAAAAAGTTGTGTACTCGCGTCGCTTCTAATTGTATAATAAATAAAACTTAACTACTGTGCATCCTATTTTTAAGGATAAAAGATTACTTTAATAAAAACAAAAATAATAAAACGGAAGATTTTGTACTTATGTGTGCAAGGAAGATGTTATACTTATTTGGCGTAAATAAAAAGCAAATGTTTTTAATACATTAAAATTATTTATGCAAAATCAAGAGCTTATTTGATCTGTATTATTTTCGGTACTATTAAAAGTATAATTGTACTTATTATTATTACTCTGAATAAATATAACTTTAAATCATGATATATAATTTTCATATATGTATTTTACAATATATATAAAGTTTTATACTTTATTTGATTATTACGTAATATTTATTACGTAAGTAATAGATGAAATTGAATTACTAGCAAATAATTTTTGACAAGCATACCCATAGCCAACTTGTATGTGCTTCGTTTAAAATTTTATCATCAATGCTTAATTCAAATTCTTTATGACAAAATGTGTATTTTCAAGTTTCACTATTGATTGTATTCCAAACAGTTTGTGTCATATCTGTGCGTTTTTTTTTTAATTTTATTACAGATAAAAATTTATATTGCGGCTGCATATATATGCTTAAATGCCTTGCTATAATTTCTTATAGCCGACCTAACTCTGATTTAATATTCGTAAATGTATTATCAAGACAGGACTATGATGTTCACAGATATTATGAAGTAATGTCCGTGAACCTAGTCCATACCAAATACAAATACTTTAAATGACAACAACGCAATAAGGATTTTCCCTAGTACATAAAAAAAAGTTTCCAATAAATTTATATTAAAATCTTCGCATATATATTTACTATTATCACTTATATTACATATCCATTATATTTCAAATATATCATAAGATGAATTCGGGCGTCTGTATACACTTAATACAATAAGCCGCCACAAATTTCTATGCAGGCCAATTCAATAGCTCGCTCAGCAAATAGGCTCACAATATCTAGTTTCTCCACTTCAAGCACACAAAATAAAATATGGACCAACAATAGTGTCATTAAATAATGACAGATGTCCAGAATATCGGTGGACGGTTATCAGAATGTTCATTGACATATGATATATTCAACACACAGATAGCCAGTTTGTGGATTATGGTATATCCTTTTGTTAAAGGCAGCTTAAGCTAACATTAAGCAGCGATCGGATGTTATATGGATTAGACGACCACTAAGTGTCATGACAGTATCAAAGCTATAGTAAATCACTTAAAACGAAAGTCTTAAATGAGCCGATATACATATTTTCATCGGTCGCATCCCGCCTGATTGGTGGTTATTAAAACTTTCTTGTATCAAAACTGCTGTTCTACACCGTATACACCGTTCGGCGATTTGGTGAAAGTCTACGCGCTCGTCATGGGCGGTACGCGCGTCTGCCAGAAACGGTTCCAAGGAACGCTTCATAGTCGTTTGTTTCGTTACACACTGAGCGAGTTTTCGGCGAGCGCCCTCGTCTCGGTGAATTTTGCCTGCGGGAGGCACGCGAGATTTATATGTTCCATAGAATAGAAAAAAAAAACGTTTTACACAAAAAGGGCTGGTCCAGAAATTTTGATCTCAATTTTTTTGATCGAATATTTTAACACTCTTTCAGAAATAATAGAAAAAATATTGTCTTTTCACTTTCTAGTGTCATTAAAGAATAAAACAAGCAGCTCCTTTTGCCGACATTCTCAAGAAGTGAATATACCATAGTCACTTTTTTTGTATCGTTTTGGGTTGCGTGATTTATCGTACGATTGCAACCACTTCCGCCATATCCATTTTGAAATCGAGTCCGCGCCCGCGTCCTGCCGCCAGTTCAGCGGGCTCGGAGCGGGCGCTCGCGACGGAAAATTGAACGGGGGCTCGCCACATCATACGTCCGCAAATGCGTAAAGGCTCTAATGGATATGGGGTGCGTAGAATTTATGAAACATAAAAACTCGGGAGCATCCTTTATGAAATAAAACATCTTGAAGCTTAAAATGACAAACCTAGTAATTTGATGCATAAGAGTAGAGAGATTATAAACGACTATTTAAATTTCTGGTTTTTTAATTATATTTCATCTTTTAGTGTTAAAGCTTTTTTACTTTTCAAATACGAATTATTTTTTCAGCACTCCTAACACGTAAGATGAATTTCTTTGGTATCTCATTTGGTATCTCAATCACTTTGGTATGAGCAATCTTTGACATGTTGTGGGTCAAACTTTAGTGTGCAGATACGTTTGCGGGCCGCGTTCAAAAGTAGTGCATTTTAAAGTAGTGTTCATAATTTTTAGCGATAGATATCAGACATGAAATAATACGACAGTGTTATTATAATACGATTTGATAAAATAACAAAATGAAATGAAAAAAATAGGTACAACATTATAATTAAATCGTGAAATTCGGAATTACTTCAAACTACGAAAATTTTTGGAAAATAGCGACAACGAAATCAATGAGACCCTTGAGCTTGAATTTGGGAAACTAATTCATCGATGTTTGGATTAATTCCACTGAAACAAAGACGTAAAGAATTTCCCAAATTATCGTCATTCAGCCTTGTACGACCTTTTTATTTATTAACTTTGGTCATTGAAAAGTACTGTTCCCATTTGTAAGTACTGCCAAACGCACAAATGATTTTTTTTGCGAATTTTCTAAGCTGCGAAGAATGGTCTTCTTCGAGATATTTTTGGTAGAAATCGCACAACTCCACGTCTTTAAATTTAGATTTTACGAGTGAGTTTTCTTAAATCGCGACCAACTGCATTTTCAAGTATTTCAAGTATTGGAACATTTTGTACATTCTTGTTGGAGTAGCAAATTAATTGAAACAATCTTCTTTGTTTTTGAAATCGCTAAATCTCTTCGAAAATTGCTCCGACAGTAACCTGAGTTCTTCAGCGTATTGAGCATAAGTAACATTTTCATACACAGAGAGCGCGGTGTTACCAGACAGCATCTGTGCCTCCCACAATCGGATTTTATCCTGAAAAGCTTTCAAATGGCTGTATAACTGTCCTCGTTTTTGAAGTTTCAAATTTAAATCATTCAAATAGCCTGTAAAATTGACCAGAAATGCTATGTCACATATCCATTTTGAGTCACTCAATTTAGATAGTGATTTATTTTATATTTGCATAAAATCTGCTATCTCATTTCTAAGCTCGTAAAACCGTTTCAGCAATTTTTCTTTGCTTAGTCATCTAATTTCACAATAATATGTTACGTCGTTTTAATCGGCTGATATTTCATCCAAAAACGCCTTGAACTGACGATGGTTAAACCCTCGGGATCAAATAAAATTGATGGTTTTTACTACCACATTCATAACATCTGGAGTCGGTCTTAGAACTCAAGTTCTGTTGGTGGATAATACTATGAAGGACTATAAAATCATCTTTTTGCACATTTAATTCAGTTGCTTTTTCATTGAAAATTCCGACGAAACCTTTTCGTAAGCCGACCATAGACGATACACCATCTGTGCATACTCCAACCGATTTTGACCATGGCAAGCCAAAATCTGTGAATACCTTTTGTACTTCATTATAAATGTCCTGTTCTGTAGTAGTTCCTTTTTGCTGCTGTAAAGCAAGCAATTCCTCAGTAGAACTGAACTCTTTATCTACACCTCAAATAAATATAGCCAGTTGAGCTATGTCAGACAAATCGGTGCTCTTGTCTAATGCTATGGAAAATGATTCAAATCCAGCCATAGAGTCAGTCAATGTTGTTTTTATATCATTAGCCATAATTTCTATAATTGGTCAACAGTTCATCTTGACAAACTAATTTTTTCAAATTCATTTTTTTTTCAGGACACAAAACACTGCAAACGTTTAACATGCATTCCTTGATAAATTCTCCTTCGGCAAATGATTTTAATGACTGCCAATTTAGAATTAACTATGAAACTAGCTTTCACAACATTATCAAGTTGTGTTTTTTGTTTATGTAACATTTGCTGCTGTTTTTGTAAATTTGCGATAAAGTTCTGGATTTTGTCTTTTCGTATTTGTCCTGTCAGTAAGTGCAGCATAGGATGCTTAGTTGAGTAATGCCTCTTTATACTGAATTCTCGCATCACTGAAATGGATTCATTACACAGCAAACAAGTAGGTTTTCTATTGTGCAAGATAAAAAGGAATTCTTCAGACCATTTTTCGTTTTTTTCCACCAGACATCATTTTCGTTTACTTTTCATTCGATAAACTTAATTAAAAAAATGTAATTAATAAGCACTCAAGATACACACAAAGTTACAAAGCGAATTGACGGCACTAGCAGTTCTCCAGGATATCGCTTGTCGAAGTTATTACATCGGTAGCTCAAATAGAACTTAACTAAAGTTCGGGCCATCCACCCGCTTATAGAAGGAATGATCTACAATCGTCTAGTGTAGAAGAATTGAAAAGCAATAATCTTTTGTTGCACCGCCAGGGAAGCGGCAAAAATCAAAGGTTTTGATGTTTGCCGCCTCACTCTTTGATAATCGCCACCACTCGGCTACTTGATTCCGTAAGTATGAGTAAGTCGTGTAATATTTTTTTTATTGTGTTTTTCAAAATGTCTCGCGGACTGGTTGTTGCCCACGTATGACTTATTACTTAATATCAAAGGATATCTGTGTTTAATTGGTGATGATTTTAAAATTTTTAAAACTTCATTTTCTGAACAATAATCATCTGTATATTAAAATAAAATACAATCAAAAACAATTATGCATTTTTTTATACTTAAAAAAATGAATTATAATTTCCTCTTTAGCCGATACTGAAAATTAAAAACTACCTTGGAATCATTTTCAACCCCAAAGAAGTGAAAATTTTAATGCACTAGCGAATTATAAAATATGAAGGTTATTTTACTTAAGTTTAATGAAAATACATATTATATTTATACTTTAAAAAATAATAGTAAAAATCATAGCTAGATTTGTATTGTAAGTAATATTTTCTACTTACAGAAATAATTAAAATTCTTTTTAAGGACTTGTTTAAAAGAAGTTACACACTCACCTATATAAAAACATAAAATTACTACTGTAATCTAGAAAAATTATAGATGTCGTTATTCGTAAAAAAATAAACAATAACAGTAAAAAAAATGCTTTTTCATTTTTGTTGCAATGCAAATACAAAAGTTTTCATAAGTTTTGTCAGAAAGGCAATTTAACTAATACGATTTACTGCCCCTGAAAATCCCCGTATCCAAATCATTATCGAAACCGTCGGAGTCTTTTTGCAAAAATCCCTCATTTGAAATGAAAAGCAAATAGAATAAAATGCTTATGCAGTGGAATAACTATACCTGTCATAACAGAAACATATAGATCGAAAATATCCAATTGACCTAATATAAGTAAAACTTAAGTTAGTGCTTAACTATTTCAATATGCGTTATGTAAAACCATTTCACCAACTAAGTCTATTTTAACTTTTAGCACTTACATATAAAAATGGCGAATACAATTTAGAGTTACCAGAACTTTTAGTTTTGTCTGTTTTTTTGGGTTCAATATAAGCACCAAATGAAAACCACACTTATATTTCGCGCACGGGACCTTACACATTATGTGAGCTAAACTTCTCGTCCGGAACGGTGTGTTCACTTGTTCCGATTAAAAACTTCGAAAGAAACAAACAAAGGGATAAACGTATTCACAAACAAAAACACTGCTTTCGTGACATTAAATTCTTATATTTTATTTTTTCCTTGGTGCAAATGAAAAGATTTAAAAATATGTAAAATATAGTAAACTGGTGACACTACGCAGGTTAAGAGATCAGTTTGAAATAAATGGAATCGTTTTGACACTGTTACGATCTATCAATAAAAGATTTTACTGTACTAAGTACATTGTACAAAGAATTAGTACAATAACGTAAATTCAGTTACACTTCAATCGTTGCGGACGCGCGCGCGGCGGAGACAGCGCGGCGGCGGCGTCGGCGGCGCCTGCATTTGTATTCAGTTTGGCAGCCTGCGATAACTTTAATCCGGGTGAAGTGTCACCTTGAGTGGCTACGGCGAGAGCCTTTGTCCGGAGCGGGGGCGCCTGCGGCCTCCTTATATTTTTCCATCTAGTCCCCCCCGCTATCGCCGCGCGCCGTAGTCGTAAAGTAAAATTTTTCCACTCGACTACGACGACTATTTTAACTTTTCGCTTTTAGACCACCGATCGCCGCGTAAAAACAAAGGATCCGTGTTGGACTGCGCGTTGTACTGTATACACATGGATATACGAATAAAATTTGTGAAAAATGAAAACATGTGAAAAATTAATTCGACTACAGTAAGTAGTTTTTGCAGAAGTTGCGCCGAGTGGAAAACTTTTGGCACAATCATCATTAATAATTGCTCAAACGATTAATGCTTCATTAAACCAAATTATTTTTTTATAACATTGCAGTATCAAAAGAGTTTTTCAGAACTATCATTTATTGATAGTAATTTATTCACAAATCAGGTTAGTAATACATTAGAATCATCGATCTATTAATTATTATCTAAAGTCGAGATGACGTAGCATCAACGCCTGCGTAAACACCCTAAAGGACGATTGACACAAAAATACCAGGTATATAAATTTAAGTTCAATTTAGAAAAAATTTGATGTCAGTGTAGATAAAAAAAAGGCATTTTTAGTTATCATGCATACAATTTGATATGAGCTTATAAATCTAAATATAACCTAATGGATTCAAAAAAGTAACTTTCTATCATGCGTTTGAGTTTGAAATAACTTGATGTCGCAAAAATATATTATCGCAAAACAAACAGGTAACAACAGTGAGATATAATGAATTGTTTTTTTAAGTATACCATAAGTTTTTATATCAAAATTTACATTACTGTCAGAAAGCAATTTTTCGATAAATGGAAACTTTTTAATAAACGCATTATTTCCGATTTTCGGCTGCAATGAGGCAGGAAATGAGCTAAAACTGCATAGCGACGGCTAGTGACGTCTACGCATTCCTTCAAAGCGAATGTCAAGGGTGAAGCCCGCCCATCTGCAAAGCATCCCCGCCGCGGCCGGCCGGATACATAACTAAATCGCAGTTCGACGCGTAATTAGCTTGATTAAATTCCGCGTGAAGTTGACGGGCCGATAAACTTCCACGGCGAGGGGCCGGCCTGTACGTGACAAATCTTCCGGCGAGTTCGGATTGAAAACTACGATAGAATCGGATCGCGGGACGTGACCCGAATCGATTGTTATTTTCGCGTTTAGAGCATCTCCTCCCCATCGCCCCTCGTTCCCCCTCTCGTACAGATATCGCTGGACCTTAAGAAGCATTATCTTTCGGCGACGCCCTCCCGGCGGACGTCGCCTTTGTCGGGGCGCTCGCGGGGCGCGCCGGCCGCGTAATGTACGCCAAAGGAACTTTGAATATTTAGGATACTCAGTTTTCATTCGGTGACGTTTTTGACTTAAACGGTTTTTTTTTTGAAGAACTCTTTCGGAACGTGTCGTTCGCAAAAGAAAGATACGAAGAAAGGTGTAAAAAGCTATAAAAACGTGTCACCTTTACGCGCGATTGAAACTAACATTTTATTTGACGTTGTTGCTGATATTGTGAATAAGTCAAAGGTTAATACGTCAAATTTGAATTTGCTAGTGTATGCTGAAATTGGGATCATGATTGAAATAGATGTTGATTGATGTCTATAATTAGAAAATAATTCTGTGTGCATTCGGGTGGAGTCGCGGACATAGCTAGTGATTAATTAAATAATTATTAAAAAACAACATTGAAAGAGATTATTCGATATAAAAAATAAGGAAAGTTATTCTATGTCCACCCAGACAGAGCTGAAGATACAACTAGTTAATAATGAAATAGTTCTTTATAAACATGACTGAAAGAAAGCTCGCTTGATAGAAAATTACGGAACTCTAACGAAGGAATTCATTTTGTATCCAACCAGGCGAAGCTACGGGCTATTAATAAAACAGGTGTTAATACATTTTTAGGTTTTTTATATATGAAGTAACTGTTTTTAAACACTACTTTAAAATAATTATTAATTAGGGTGACAAATTTTAAATACAAATTATAAACGATTTTACTCAACGTTCATTTTATCCGAGATTACAGTTACCCTTAAGTCGTATCTAAAGAAGTTTGACCCTCATAAAGCAAGCCAAACTAGTATTCCTAAGCGGCATTTATTGTAATCGGTTGAGCGAATTTTGAAAAAAAAAATATCATCTATGTATTTCACTTTAGGATAACATTCGGAACACAAGGATAAGTACGAAAAGATGCTAAAATGATAATGACGGACCATTTAACACAAACCTTCCAGCGCTTTATCTACGAGCAGCACATAGCCGACACGTCAGGAACTAGCGAAAGAAAATAGAAAATGAAAATGTAATAAGAAGGGGCCTTCATAAAAAGTCGGTTCGTTACCGAGCTCGAGGGCATTAAGCCGGCGGAATGGCCAAATAAAGCTAAGATTACAAGTTAACCTCATGTTAGTCCGAAGCCCCAATGATAAAGCATCTTAGGAAAATCGGGGCCGAGGAGGGTGCACGCTTATCCCTCTTTAGCAAAAACGCTTCACTCCAAAAAGTGATGGGTGGCTCAGGAGGGACAGATCTTCATTACGACGCCGTGTTGTCAGTTAAGCCGAAGGCCCCGGGATTACTTGATACTACTGGGGGAAAAAAAGCTAAACACGCTCCTTTAAAATGCACCTAGATTTTTTTTTTAAAAAGGCCCTCGTAACCGGCGCCTGTTGGAAGCGTAGTTTTTTTTATGAACGCAGGCGCGCGATAGCCAGCACATAATTTTCGTATTATGAACTTTAATGTGGTCATCAATGGATAAATCAAAAATATATTTAAACATACGTATTTAATTGCTATTGCTATAATATATAGCATTATTGAGAATTTTGGCGAACAGCTCAATAAGGTTCTGTACAGTTGACTTGAATTCGATTCGCGTCTTAAAATGTTCCATTTACAGCTCAACAAGATATTTTATTCTCAAATTTAATTATTTATAAGAGACACAAGACTATACAATCTCCACGTATCGAACATACGCCGACTTGCTGGGTTTGTTTACGCGGCGAAGACAAATTCAATGTTGTTTGTGTCTCGGCGTGAATGAATAAGTAAATTTGTTCGGCGTTCACGAGATCGACCCTGATTTATATTCGTCTCTAACGGGCTCGTATTAAAAATGAGACTGCGGGATTCGTCCTAACCTAGTTCCAATGCTGAGAAATGTAGATTTTTTTTTTGTATGAATTCCAAGCGGCAGTCGCCTCGGCCCGAGCCGAATTACACGGGCCATCTCGCCGGGACGGAGGCGAAGTTTTTCTTGACTGTTTTTTTTTTTTAGTTTTAGCGAGACCGCTTATTTTGTTCTGTAACGAAGCGTGTTCGGATTTAATGGGGATAAAATGAATTCGAAAGACGTTCATAAATTACTTCCATCGTTTAGAGGGATGTGACTTAAAAATCTTTACAAAATTTTATTTGCTTGTGATAAATTGAATAAGTAAAAATTGTTTATTTCTTATGAGAAGAAAAAATATTTATTGAAGTCTTAATTTATGGACTATTGTATCTTTATGGTGACCTTTTTGGTTTAATACCGAAAATGCTAATAATACTTTTACACTTATTTCGCACGATTTAACTAAACGAATTATTTATCTTTTTGGGGTCTGATTTTTTTCAATCCCTGTTCTTAGATTAGTAGTTGAATATCCAACTATTTTTCACCGTATTCCTATTAATATCATAAATATGAATGTGAGTTTGTTTGTTACGGTTTCACGCAGACACAACTCAACCGATCATCATGAAACTCTACACGTATTCTTTAAGGTATTAGGAAGGACATAAAATACTATTTATTGAAAAAAAAAATTACAGATTGAAAAAAAATTTTTGGCAGGTATGATCATTTATTTAAAAAATTGAAAATCTAGTTACTTCAGCTCCATCTATCATTCCAGTAAGTATATATTTAACTAGCTTTTACCCGCAACTTAGCTCGCATTAAAGGCCTTAAATAAATATCAAAGATCTTTACATTCCAATAGAAATGAATCAATGTGATAAATGTATTTTATTGCTTGACTGGGATCATCAGTGTTTTAAAATCCTACTAATATTTATAAATGTGAAAGTTATTATATTTGTTCCTCAATCAAGCTTTAACAACTGAACAGAATTAGCTGAAACTTTACAATTATACAGCTCATACATCAAAATAACGTATAGGCCATAATTTATAAATATACTAGTTTCTGACTTGACTTTGATTGCGTAGCCATATAACAAATGTTTTATGCCGATTGGTTATTAGTAACATCAAAGATAAACAGAGGTTCAAATTCAACATCGCCTTGGGATTGGAGTTATGATCAGGACCGGGATCTGGATCAACAGCTCCTTAGATCGTTTTGCATTAAAAAAATAGCGCGTCACTAAGGATCCTCCTGTTATGGAATCAATAACGGGACCGAGGTAGGTATCATGGTTGATAACTTTATCGATCAATATGAAAGATGAGAAATTCGCTGTATGTCCACGCGGGCAGAGCCACTGATGAATTATATATATTTTGAACCGAAATTTAGGTCGGTACCAGAATGGGAATTAAAAGCGGAGACAGGACTGAAATGGAAAGAAGAAACAACATCGGGACTATGGTCGACAGCGTGATCAGTATATATAAATAAAAGATGAAAAAATGTATTCGATGTCCACGCGGGCGGAGCCACGGGTGAAAGCTAGTATTCAAATAATATGAAAGCTTTTACCTTAAACTTGGCAAAATAACAAATATATATTTAAAATAAAAACCTTATTAATTTACACATCTTTTACATTTTATAGTTTGATAAATGTCATCAAATTTTTTACCAACTAGCTTTTGCCCGCGGCTCCGCCCGCGTGGACATCAAATCTTTCATCACTTGTATCGACCAATCACTCTGACAACAACGATCCCGATATTATTCCTACTTTCGAATTTAGTTCTGGATCCGCTTTTGATTCTAATTCCGGTTTCGATCTCGATTCCGTTTCTTTTAGAAATAGAAATACATCACCCGCGGCTCCGACCGCGTGACAATACAATTTTTTTTCGATTTCTTTTCATTAAATTTAATTTATAATTTATATAATGGTATAAAAGATAAAAAAAAATACTTTTGTTTTTACCTTTTATATCGATCGACGACATTTTCAACATGACGGTCTAGGTCCCGTTCTCGATTTCATACTCGACAAACACATATCCTCACACCGACAAACACACGTAGTGCCGTAAATGTTCTTGTAATGAAAGAATCTCACTTACGCTCTTGATTTTGATTCCGGTCATGATCGCGATTCCGACACCGAACCGGCGTCGAAGTTGAATCTCCCTTGAACATCGCTGTTACGATGAGCTAGTCAGCGTAAGTAATGAATTTGTTCAACGAATCATACAGACAACGTTGCGAGAAAAAGTTAGTATCTATATGTTATTCTGATGTACAAACTATGTTACTGTACAGTTTCAGATAATTCTGTTGAGCCGTTAAAGCGTGACTGAGTAATAAACGTCCGAACATACAAACTTTTACATTTATAATATTAATATTTATGACGTTAATAGGAGTAGATATCTGTTTAAACGATTTTCGAGTATTCGTTACTAAATTTCTTACTAAAACACCGCATTTGAATCGTTAAGCAAAGCACAATGAATTAAGAGGTTATCACCGTGATCCACGAACACGGCCGCATCACCGCCTCTCATACTGTTAATTTACGTTCGGCGTGTTCGGAACACGAAGACTATAATCGGCTACAATATACAATCCAAATACTTATGGTGCATGTGAAAAACTGCGACATCTGGAGGACGTTTTTCATAATACTATTTTTTTTATTACGAAACTATAAAATCGTACTCAGAAGAATGAAGACTTGTTTTATATTATTAAGTATCATATTATTATATTACTTACTATACGAAATGACATATCCCGTCGTGGCGTATCAAATTGTATTAACTGTCAAGACAAAGGGGCGTCGTTCATTCGAAATTGATGCGAGTTTAATACGTGCGTCTATACCAATAACAAGTCGGGAACAATGCATGTATATTATATGACGTTCATTAAAATAATTCCGAATATGCGGTTGAGGCGGGCGCTCGAGGCGCTCGCGGCGTCCCGTGTAAACATAATTCAGTGCCGTATTGTTATTTGGCAGCGAACAGTCCCGGGCGACTCGTAATTCGCGAAATCTAATAGAATCCTTTGCATCCGAAACGGAGTAGGCCTAAAAATTTATAAGCGTATTCACGCATGCGATATCGTTAATTTACGCGAGATGTAAATTGTGGTGGGACGTATTAAATTCATATTTCAACCGGATATTGTTGCCTTAACGTCGACTTACTATAATCGAAGTGGAACATTGTTGTATTTTTGAATATTACAAATTATAGAAATACTCATTAAATTAATATTTTTTTCACTGGCTTTTCGGACTGTTGTGGTACTTATTCTTTCCGTGCTTAAAAATATATTTTTATAAAACCCTTCATAATTAATTTGTTGTTTATATCCATACACATTTTTTAAAGAACTTTAAGTATTGTAGTAATTGTGTTATTATAAAAATACATAAACAATCTCAATAATTGTAATAACTTGTTTACTGTAATTTGTTACTGTCTAAATGAATATAATTTTTGCTTACAAAGGCGATTTATTTATACATTTAGCAAAATCTTAATCAAGCCGTATCTGTAGATTAAATATAAACACATTGTACTTACGTTCCGAGGCCAAAAAATAGTTTAAAATTTTTTTTTTTCTTACCTATGCGTTTGTGTACGCTAATCTCAGAAACGGCTTAACCGATTTGAATGCGATTTTCCTGATATGTATAGCGACAAAATTCCCGTAACGTTTAGTGTTTACTTTATTTCAGTCCGTAAACAAAAAAAAAGAATTACGCTAATCCATACATATATTTGTACATTAGTATCTTGAATTATCTACGGTACTTAGTAGTTTCGTTGAAAGTAATTAAATAAAATCATTTATGAATATAATTTTGTAAGTATATCTGTAAATACACTTATTTGGCAACTTAGGTTCTTACAGTAGGCAAAAAAACTTTGCACGTTTCATTGATTTTATTGTGTTTGACTAAAATCCTGTGTTTGTAATAATTACTTCAATGTTATAAAAAAGTAGCTATAATAAGTAGGGTATTATTAAATTGGTAGGAGCTTTTATTTTTATTGTTGTTTTTATTTTGTTTATGTTTGTAAACATATTATTATTACCATATGAATAGATTAGATAGAGAAAAAAAACTTTACATACAACTTTCGTTTGTTATATTGTTTGATTAAATTCCTGTGTTTATAAAATATTTAACTTCAGTTTTACTTATGGATAGCTATAATATAGTCTAAATTTAATTACATATTAATATTTGCCCCGGCTTCGTCCAAATTGGAACCCTACCAGTAGCTGTATCTAAATAGTAAGCCAGACAAGGAACAAAATTGAAATTCGAGGCCGAGAAAAATCAAAATCCGAAATGGGGCCAAGTTTCAAATCAAGTGTGGGACTAAAGTTGAAATTGATAACTTGATTGAAATCGGAAAAAGAGAAGAAGTACAGAAATCAAACTTGAGATCGGACCAGAATGGGAATGAATTCGAAAGTCATCGGGTTCATGATTTAGAGCGTAATCAGTCTATATACAAAATGAAGGAATTCATTCTGTGCCCCCATGGGCGGAGCCGCAGAATGATGGTGTGCTAATACGGATAGTATGTTGAGAATTTTGATTTATGAATAATGAAATTTAAACTTTTGATCTAACAATCAATTTAAATATCAAAAAAATGCTTATATTTCATAAATTAAGTTTTCCTCACTGTCGCCTTTCGACTATGCTTTTCATAGTTTTTTTTTTTATTGAATCTGTTTCTGTTAGTAAAAACTTTCTGTAATATTTGTTGTAATGATAAACTTTGCAAAAAAAAACTGATCGATAATATCTACCGATTGGAATCAACTACGGTTATCAAAATGGTTAACTGTAGTTTATTCGATTTGTATAATTAAGTCACTTTACTCAGAATTCCGATAAAGTTTTTTTTAAAAGTTTTCGCGGCTCAATAGGCAGGACCAGTTATCATGAATAAGCGATTTGTCCAGTATCATCTACAACTAACAAGTTTTCCCTTATACGAATAACGAAACCATTAGTGTACCATAACAACTTGTTCCTTTCCATTATTTGTACACATTACTAGCTGCAAACTCGGTCTTTTATCGGACCCTAAACTCGGTACAGTTGAAAACTAGATGTTACTAGCTCATTCAATCAAAGTCCTACATACAGCAAAGGCACAGAACGAATGTCCCGTCAGGGTCCAATAACAGCTATCACGAACACGTGTCAGTAGCGGCCGCCAGGGAACATTTAGTACGAACGCATATCCAAAGCATTCAACGGCCAGCGCATTCGAAATGCCGTATTATCACTGATAGACGGCTCAATTTTCCTAGCATTTCATTGGGTATACCTCGGCGTGAGTTCCGGCGGCGGCCGCGGCGGGCGGCGGCGCTGGCGTGCCGTAACAGCCGCCGCGACGCCGGACCACGTGTTGTTATGAGCGCGGGAAATTAAACGGAATAAGCCCCGGATTTTCAATACCCGCATTCCTTCGCCGCCCGAAACTGATTTCCAGCCATTTCTATTCCCCGCCCCTCGCGCGATTGTCGCCATCAACGGTCGTCGGGAGAAGAATTTAATAACTCGCGAACTAACGCCGGCAGTTAGCTTTTACTGTCTGCGGCTTCGGGATGGTTTTATTTCAATAAAATTCGCGTAATTCTAGCGAATGGCGCGTGAAAAGTACGTGTGAGAGCGGAATGGCGGTTTTCGTTTCAAACTATTCTTCTAACGAATCTGCTCCTCTTAGTTACACTATTCTTTGTCTTCGATTGTGATAAAAAAAGAGGAAGCATTGTTTGAAAAAATTATTCACTGTAAGTCATTTGAACTACGTAAGTTTGGTCTGTTTATATACATAAGTTTATGTCATTACTAAATGAATCGTGGTTTCAAGAGAATTCAACAAGAAAAATATTAAAATTATATGCGTAATTTATATGGGTTTTGTACAGAAATCATAAAACTTATTATTATTTCACAAATTGACCATACGCATTTGATTTCTGAAGTGAAACTTCTTTATCTGCGTATGGGAGAAATTTTATAGCAATGTAACGTTTTTCTGTTACGCGCCATCTTTATCTGTTACGCGCCATCTTTATTTCTGGGTAATATTTTTCCGTTACGCGTCATATTTATTTAATGTTATTAATGTCATCGTGGCATGAACATAATTGTTACTAAGGCCACCTGTCACATACGCTTTCTGTCAACACCCTAGATCTATTTACAGTTTGTATATATTACATTTTCCTATTATCTAAGTTGAAACCTTTTCAACCGACATACATGAACTATATCTCACATTGTTTCATTGAGTGACTCGATTTTATATGTAGCGTTCGATAATTTTCCTACAATTCTATATGGCCCTTTATAATATCGCATTAATTGAAAAGTTTTACCTATCACCCTTCTAGGTACATATACCATTACCAAGTCTCCTACATGAAACTCTGAACATTTCTATTTCTGAAACTCAGTAGTGACGTGAAAATAATATTTCAATTAAGTGATTAGCGAAAAAATTTTATAAAGTTATTGGCGAAAAGAATAAAGATATTTATTCTAATTCCAGTGGATTTCTAACAGAAGTAAGTAATTAAACCTTTTTTTCTAATACATTCAACACGTGGGTGTGATTAGGGTATTTATTTTTATTAAGGTTATTTCAGGTTAACCTTAGTTTTTGATTGTAAATATCAGTGAGTTAAGCCATTAATTACAAAAATATATAATAACGATAACAATAATAGTAATAATTCTATTATAATTAATGAAATGATATGATCTTAGTAGCAGAAAGGTGATATAATTATATTATTTTTGTATCAATGTCTATGATAATAAAAGCCTTTTGCATAAACTTTATCTAATTTAGCCTTATTCAACCAATTTCTGTGAAGTTGTAAATAGTAAGTCATTTTTCGAAAAATGATGTCATAAAGAAGTTTCACTTCTTACATGTGTACACTAATACACACACACTTTTTTTTTACCTGTCATTTCCAAGCAGGTTTAAAATAATTCATATCGAGAAATATTTTTTGAGACGGTAACTTTGTTTTTACTATCGAATAAGGTACCTCACGCACATGTGCTATTTTGTCTCAATGGGCCTCGGTATGTTTTTGAACATACAATTGTATCTATGTGCAGAGTAATACATGCTTAAACGACTTTGAACTTCTAAAGATGTATTGGAGAGCATCGAGGAAGTAACAGAGAAAGAAAAATTGCCAAAAAAGATAAAAAGCAACAATGATAGATGGATATCAAAATCAATTGAAATAAGGAGAAAAAGATGTTTGACTAGCGCGCGACCTTGATACGTCCGTTAAAAGAGAAAGCTAGAATTTGTTTCATTTGAATTTCTGAAATATTTTCAGAAAAAGGTAAATGTTAGATTTTCGATAATTCCACCCATTATTTTATTTTTATAGGTTTAGATTTGAATTTTATAGCGAACGTATGAACGTGTCTGCCGTGATAGGGTAGGTAGCTCCTAGCCAGCCTATCACGGTTGATTTTAACAATAGCGAAAAAGTAAAGAGATCATTTTTTTTATAAAATTTGGCTCTACAACTTTTATTTCAAGTTTTTTTTTTCTAATCCTTACCGTTTTCCCAGAATTAAAAAAGTTATCTTTAATTTTTTTCTTTTCGGTGATGATTTTAAAAAAATACGCAGTTCGTTTTTACATCTTTCAATACAACTTGTATCAAAAAGTCAAGTTTTTATCTCAAATTTCGATTTAATTGTCTATTTTCTTGGATTAATAGCTTAAAAAGTTTAATTCAAATTTTCTGGAAGTCTAAGTTGAGTGGACTACTTTCGAATGACGTAGGTTAATCTGTTCATAGGTTATGAGAGATTTATATATACAATATGCATACACGCACCCAAAAGCGCGCGCGCACGCATGCTCGTACGCTTATTCGTAAGTAGGCACGCATATTTACACATGTACTGACATCACTCGGACAATGGTCAAAATAGATTCGTTAAGATCTTATGAAAACTAGATTTTGAAAACAGTATCTTCCCGATTTATGAAATATTTTCAATTTTCATAGAAGGAAGTTAAAAATCGATATATGTAATATGAAATAGATAAAAATTAGACTAATCGTTATTCCCGTTAGTCAATTTCGCAACAGCAAAATGAAAAATGTGATTGATAAAAACATATATTATTTTCTGGTTTTGAAGCTACACGAAAATGTTTTAAATGCATCAAAAAAGGCAACCAAAATTAATATCAGTTTTCGTCCAAACAATAATTGTTATATGGATAATATTTAAAATAATGTAAAGCAGTATTTAAACAAAGCTAGTATTACACAACGCGCGACACAGTGCACAGTGCCCGGCGACACGGTAGTTTAAACAATTGTATGTAGTTTGAAAATATTTACCTTTTTATTTTCTAGTAATAATAAATATGGGTGAATGCAATAAATACTTATAAAAGCACTTTTCTAAAAGGTCAACCATTCCAATGCTACAGAAAATGTAGTGTTGGACTGAGCACAAGAAATTTCTCGTAAAGAAATCGTCTCGAGTGCAATAAAAATATATTAATATATGGGTTCTTAGAATGGACGTTACATTACCATAACTCACAGGTGTTTCAACCTATCTTCTCAACCTCCGGTAGGCGTGTGCCGTTTTTAGACTTCTCCCGGAATAAGCAATTCAGAAAATACTTTTTATTTGATATGTGACACCCTAATATTTGCATCGAATGAAGAAGCTGAAGTATCACGTAATTTTATGCATCAACAGGAAAGTTATTTGACGGACTACTATTTGTCAGAGCGTAACCACAAAAGAATCCTTACGTTATCCATCGCCAAAGATCTCATTTATTTTTCCAACAAACAAATGAAGAGACTATAAACAAACCATTTCACGCAATTCTTGATTACAAAAATAAATGATTTAATTTATTTACTTATTATTTATGTAGCACCTCGTAAACCTTGTACACTATAGTAATGGGGAATTTTACAAGACTAAGCCAACGAGATGACGACGGCGTAAATTTGAACTAGACAAGGGGGTGGTGACTGGCTGATTTATTGTAGAGGTAAGAATTTTCATGTCAAATTTCTTAGCTTCGTGAGAAATGGACCAGGTTTAGCTGTACTTGTTTGAAAAAGAAAAGATAGATCTCATTATGACGACCAAGCGGTAAATATTGAATTAACTTTCAGAGATCTTCAAAATAAAAGCAGTAATGATTTTTACTTGCTTATAAACACAATGAATATAAATAAGGTCTAGCAAAAGTAACGCGCTATTGGTTACAAGTAGCTCTGAATCGTACGTCTTGGAAATCTAGTAAGACAGCTTATTTTCAACAGTAAACGTCTGATGGCTGAACAGCAACAACCAAGAAACCCTCAGTTAAAAAAAAAAGAGTCCATTCTTATAATACATAATGATTACAGATTGCGAAAATTAATATTACACACGAGAGACAGGGACGAAAGACGTCAAATTCATAGGATATATGTGGAGTTAACATCTTCTTTCTCTATCTCCCTATACTCTAATAGTATTTTATTGACGGTTAAGAGGTCAGAGCGTTGCATTTAAAGTGGAATTGTTGTTGTGTCTGGCGTTTATCACCTCATAACTGCGGCATACCTTAACACACTTTTTATTTAAAACTGAGGGACTTGACCCTATACGCTGGCCCAATGCGGTCGAATACTGCTAACGAACATTTTCATCAACGTACGTGATCGAATGCTTTGTATGTTCTCCGACAGACGAAGGGACTGCTTTAATTTTACTAAGCTCAAAAAGTCATTAGTTGATTTGCCAGTGTCAGGATTGAACCCAATATATTCTGGTTGGAACCCTCAGATCAAAGGGACCTCGGATTATTAACTCACCACCGCTCGTACCTATTCAATTATCCAAAGATGTTGGATTCGAAATTAGGCCCCAAGCGAGCTGATTGACGAGATTAAAATCGAAAAATTGCAGTGAAATTATCGGATTTGATTTATTAGATATATATTTATATTTTATTAGATTATATATCTAATCCAAATTCTAAATCTAATCAAAATATCTAAGTCTAAATTAAAAATAAAATACTAATGTTTGTTTGTAAAGACAGGATTTTCTCTATCACCACCAATTCCAATCAACTTCCCGTTGAGGTGGTAAACTCCCTTTGGTCTCACGGTGAGAGAAAGGGAGTTTGGTCACGGTAGGTGGAAGTGGGTGGTTGTGGATGGCGAAAATGTGAAAAAATATGTATCTGTCCTTAATAACTTATGAGAACTTCTGGAAATGATCTAGAAAACTCCAAAATGTGTGTAACTATTAAAAATCAAACTGGAATATTCTAGACGATTCACAGTGAATAACAATTTAAAAATTCTTGAAATATTTAAGATAAGCTGTCATTGTTGGGAATAATCTTGAATGTTCTGGTGATAGAAATTTTGTTGTATGATGGTATATAAGCCGAAGTTCAGAAAATTTTCGTCAGTTCAATCGTCTTTTGCAGTCGAGAGAAGATCAATTGAAATTGAGAGTGAACAGTAATTAAACAAATTCAAGTGATTTTGACAAATGAAAAAGAACAAAGTATCTGAATATTCTAGAGTGTTTTGGTACTAGAAATTTCCGTGTATTATGGTATATGAATCGATGTGTCATCATAATAACAATCAAGAGATTAAGTTTGTGTAACTTTATTACCTTACATATACATAATGACAAGGCGTAAAAAAGTATTTAAAAAACCTCAAGTGGATTCAAAAAATAGCACGTTGAACTGAAACAGAAGAACGACGAGAAAAATGGCTTTCGAATATTCGTAAAGTGAAAAGAATTTGAGAAAATTTAACTGAAGAAAAAAAACACATATTAACGAAGAAGTACTATCCCTAATGAGAGCCCTTAGAAATCGTCAATCTGCTGATCAACGTGAAGTGGAAAATAGAATAAGAAAAGAAAGAGTGGCTACGTTACGCAAAAAACGACCTGTAACAAGTAAAATTGAGAATTTAGAACTTCAGGCGTTGTAATTTGATTGCAAAAAACAATACAGTGAACATCCAAATTGTGTCATCGGAAAAATGAATACGATATGCGAGTATTCTTATGCGAGGAAATTTAAAGGTGAAACTGCTAGTTTGTGCTGCTCGAGTGGTAAAGTCAATTTACCAGCATTAGATGAAAAACACCAGATTCCAATAATTTTCTACAAAATATACGTCGATACAACTGTTGTTTTCAAATCACTTCATTTGCAGCTTCATTAATATGCCACGAAGTAAATTTTAGCCCGGTTTTTGAGGTTCAGGGCCTAATTTATCACCGAGTAGGCTCACTTCTGCTGATGTTCAAAGAATTTCTAAAATGTTTTCAAGTATACTTCATTAATAACGAAAAACTTGAAACAAATCAATGTTCAAGGACTACAACGACATATTATTCAAAAATTATGGCGCCTACTTCATGATCATATTGAACTAATCAGTGTGCTTAAGACTACTCTAGACCAAATGGTTGCAGATAATTATAAAATCGTCATTCGAACAAATAAAAGACCAGTCGGTCAACACGAACGGAGGTTCAATGTGCCTCAAACGAACGAAGTTTCAGTAATAATTATTGATAACGGATGTAGTCATCGTGATATTATTACTCAACGCCGAAGAAATAAATTGCAACGTATTTCTGAAACACATCGTAGTTATGACGCAATATTAGATTCACTAATTTTTTGGAAAGGTGATGATAGTTATCACTTCAATATTCAATAAATCGATACAGCTGCAAGTGTCGAAACTACCAAAAAAGTTGTAAATTTTATGCTTATCGAATTATAACTAGAAATGGTGAATATAACAATATTTTAAATTTTCGGCAGTTATTTCAACACTTTATAGTAGATATGTATACTAAAATTGAAACAGAAAGATTAGAATTAAGTCCCCATAATCAACAAAAGTTGCGTTCGGATGAATACATCCATTTAACGAATTGAATACATTCCGGTAAATGATGCAAACGTCGATAACATGGGAAAAGTGGTAATTTTGCAAGCTATGTTTACTGGAAGTTCATGTCACGTGCATGAATATGCTGAAGATGCGATAACATGTCAAAAAACATTGTCGAGCAGATTTATTTATAACATTTACATGTAATCCTTCATGGGTGGAAATCAAAGAAGAATTACAATATAGACAGACAACTAGTGACTGATATTATATTATCGCCCGAGTTTTTCGTCAAAAACAAATCAAATTTATGAACGCTATCGTGAAAAATGAAATATTTGGTACTGTTATTTGCTGGATGTTTTCAGTTGAATGGCAAGAGACGAGAATTGCCACATTGTCACAACTTAATTTGGTTTCAAAATAAAATTCAACAGAATCAAACAGATGATATCATCAAGGCTAAGTTTCTAAACTCAAAAGAAGATCCTGATTTTTATAGTACAATCGTAAAAAACATGGTTCATGGTTCACATGGTAAACTAAATAGCAGTTCTCCGTGCATGAGAGATGAAAAATGTACGAAATATTATTCGAAGCCATTTATGAACGAGACAGTCACAGGCAAAGACGGATATCCGAAATACAGACGTCGATCACCAGAACAAGGCGGATTTACGGCTAAAATTAAAATACGAGGCAATGACGAAATTCAAGTTAACAATAAATGGATGGTTCCATATAATTCACTTTTATCTAAAATGTTCAATTCCAATATCAATGTTCAATACTGCAGTCTGTAAAATCGATAAAGTATGTATGCAAGTATATTAATAAAGGCGGTGATATGCCTGTTTTTACGGTAACCAAAGAAAACTAGCTTGATGAGATAGTACAGTACCAAGTGGGTGGTTTCATTAATACCGACGAAGCGATTTAGCGAATTTTATGTTTTCCGATACACGATCGACATCCGCCGGTTCTCCATTTAACCGTCCACTTAGAAAATAGACGATGTGTATTCTTCACTACAGTATTTCACTACAATATTTACGTTAAAACCATTTTTAACGTAGATAATATAGATTTCTATAACGACCTGAACAACGCCGGGTTTCGCTGCTAGTATATATATAAGTGTGAAATTAATCGATACAGTGGGTTTCGGCAATTTGTAAACAAAAAAAAAAATACATAAAATGCCGTAAGCGCTGTCAAATCGGTAGCATCGTTTAGAAAATATTTTAATAAAATATTGGAAAAATAACGCTTAGGTTTCCACAAATTAATATTATTTTTAAACATATTCTCTTAATATGTAAAAATTATTGTACTATAAAATGCTTGGATTACATAAACATATCGGACTACAAATGAACTGTCTTAGGTAAAAGATACAAGTAAATTAAAAAAAAAAATAAACTATAAATTATTGAATTTATATTACGAAAATGCCCCCCGGGTCTAACCTGGTCCGAAAGTCTCTACTACATTAGCAGCATTGCCGTGATGGATGACCACAGATTATTATTATTATTATATTATAAATAAAAGGATACTAGAAAATAACTTTTCTTATAAAAATAAAAATCTGGTCAATTATCAAAACAATTGTCATTTTTGACACAAGACACAGCGCCTCATCATGTGTGGCAGTCTCATTCCAGCCAAGCGACGATATAGTTCTGATCGTTTACACAATTCCTTAATAAATGTTATTTAACGTACTTGTATAGTCCAAATTTTACCTCTATACTAGAAACGTTCTCAGATAATACGTAAATTATTTTTCAGCTTCATTGTACAAATTCGAAGAATATTGTTTATAAGCCCCATAGTAAACATAATTTCTCTTATTCTGAACTAAAGCTATAAATGTACATATATTAAGTGCAATACAATTGTGGCGCTAATGACCGCGACGCGCGAACACGAAGCGAGGTGCGCCCGCGCCGGCCGGCGACGGCCGCGGGCGCGCGGCGGCGGCGCGGCGGGTTCGCTTAAAAAAGATTAAAAACGTTAACAGACATTTACGGGCGGCGAGGCGGGGTCTAATTCGATTTACTGCGCTGTTAAAGCGACTCGAGTGTGAACGAAAAATTATCCCAAGGAGTCGAGATTAAAGTGTTCCGGCGGCGAGTCGTCCCGGCGCGGACGCGTTTATCAATTATGCACGTTAAAATATTAACTGCTCGCCTCATATTTCACGGGCGGCTTCTTAATTTTCTCCTTTCCTCGGAAGTTCCGCGGCCGGCGACGGGCGACGGGCGACGGGGAGCGGGAGGCGGGCGGGCGAAACTCTTAATTGTTCGAAATAAGGTAATTGCAAAATAGTAACAACTTAGGTAGTAACCTTACTTAATTTTTTTCTAATTTCTAATGTATCTTGGGTACGAGACATTTCTCTGCGTCTCCCCGCAGAAGTGCAGCAGTCTGTGCCGGGAGAAACGGGGTTTTATTGCAATGCAGTTATTAAGGAATTTAATGACTGCTATACGAGCTATGTATTTTCTGCAATATTTTTGTTTCTTTAACAACCGTTTCGCGGAAGCGAGCGAGGCAACATTAATTAAAAAATACATTTTGAAAAAATACGCATGCTTTGTCAATTATTTGTAATTCGATTTCAGATTATTAAGAAGCATTTTAAAAAACATCACATCATATTACATCTGTTTTTAAACGACGTAGTTTGTCAACTTCTTAATAAACGTGGTTATATTAAAAAAATGCCAAACAGATAAATAGGAAATATTATAAATCTATATTGCAAAATGTCGAAATGTATATCTCTCATTTCACATTAACTGCGTTTTTATAAAGTTTTTTTTTAGAATCGAGATAGAATAAAATATTACATATTGTATAACAACTACTGCAATAATATACTTAACACTAAACCATAGAAACAAAATAAATATTATTATTTATATAAATATTATTATATTAATTAACAAATAGATCTAACGATCAACTCAATTATTTTTTTTGCTTTCAAAATAACGAGCGTATGTATTATAAGAGGTGACAGAATTATTCAAAACGATAACGGATATACGAATAGATCTATTTTATTGGTTGGAGAGTGGTGCTTTGATGTGAATAATGCCCGTCTTCCTGCTCTCAGTGGTCGAAACTTTAGGAAATAGCCCATGAAAAGAGCTTGGTTGTTTAGAGAAAAAAAAGGAAGGAAAATGGTCAATTCTAATACACATTCGAAATAAGACATCTCCAAAAGTAAAACAAGACGGATCGTCGGCTCTCAGTTTTTGTATTTCAAGGCTACGGTGCGCAAAAGAAGAGTGCCTAGAGGAAAAATAATTAATAACAAGGGTAATGATGAGATTCGAAGTACCTCATCTTCGCCGCTAAAAACACTTGTGGCATAAGTGCCATTTAGTGAACTTTATCAAAATCTTTTAATTTAGTAATTTTTATATTACTGATTATTATCGTTGAAATTGACCAAAATACTACCCCTGAGACAGACCATCAATCAGAATTGTTTCAGCGGTGGAGACAATTTATGGTCGGGGAGAAAGATTTTTCGTATTATATATTATACGATATAATCATTATATTTTTCATTGTATTTACATTTAGCAGTAATATGTCTACATGCCATTTTGTAGATAGTGACATAATCCCATTGCTGTAGAAATTTTGGGACTTCTAATGAAAAAACTGCGAAAAGTAGTTTTGACAGTCCTCTCTTGATGATAATCTATGACTACCTTTTGTTTGAGTCTCATCATCTGTTGGTAGTAAATATCCGAACTGATGGTTTAACCCGACGGTAAATGCTTATAATGAATAATTCCCTTTCAATCCCACCATACACATAGCATCAATTTATTGCAAATTAATGTGGTTTTGCTAGAATTGCAAATGAGTATACGATCCATGAGATTTCTTCTAGTAACCTCGTATGTATTGAGCTTTTTTGTATATCCAACTTATTCAAATGGGTCAAAACTGTTTTTAAATTATTCTTTAGCTCTTCGGCTATGTTGTAAGAACTAATAAACCGATCTTAATCTACTTTTTCCAAAATGGTATCGACTTTATCCGTAACAGGTCGATCAGAGGAGGTTAATCTTTGGCATCAAAATTACCGGACTTGAAACGATTGAACCAGTTTTGTGCTACTCTTACCGGCACTGCATTAGGTCCGTTAACGTGATATATATTTTTCGGGACTTGTATTGGATTTTTCCCATTTTTATAATAAAACTTTAGAATGTATCAAATTACTACGTTAGATTCACTCATTTAAGTGGACTGAAAAACAATAGAATAATAGCGCGACACCGTTTTTACTTTTGATTTTTCTTTTTTAACATATCTATTTAATGCTATCAAAGCTGACCAGATACAAACAGCACAACCAAAAATATTTCACTATAACTTTTTTTTCATAAAGCACGAAATAACTTTTCCCCTACCTAATATTTCAAATTCTTACCAAAACCGACCGTTTTCTCTGTCGTTGCATTTTCTAAACAATATATGTTTTTTGCAAGCCGTCGTTTTAAAATTCAACTATCGAGAGCCGGCACTTGTTTTGTCTACGGAGATGCCATACTTTAAATATGTACTAGAAGTGACCATTTATCATTTTGTCAGCAATGAAGTTTTTTCATTCGGTCGTGACGGTCGATTAATTTAAATATGAATATGTGTTTGTAGCTCATACGTTTTACGTTTGTAGAGCTGTGACTTACTGGGGGAATCGAAAGTTGCTTAGCAATACCCCCGTCTGCCTATTTTTCCGCTAGCTCCTTTTTAGAGCACTTAGCGCTTCCGCTAACGACGGTACTGGCGATTGACCTTAAATCACTTGTTCAAATTGGCAGCAAAAGTCTGCCTTTGCCACATTTCAGTATTGAATTAGAATGAGTTTTGGTATTACGAATTACCACTAAAATAGAGAAACCTTTGTTACGTGTTACAGTTATATTAGGCATTTTGTATTAGACTTTGCGTACAAAAAGACTTTTCTGAGGAATTCCTAACTCAGATCGGCTCGAACAAGAATTATAGTTACAATAATAATAAGACCCTCGAACACCGGAACCACGACCGTCGTAAATGCAATCAACTAGAGTGATGATCCGCCCTGATCATTTTCAGATTGATGCCAATATTCATTTATAATGATTAAATTGACTTAAAGTTTTATTTTTTTAGAATTCATTAAGTATTTTTTTACAAATACTGTTTTTGTTTCAAACAACACACAAACTTTAAAAAAAACTGTTTTTGTTTTGTCTATTTAGTGAAAAAAAAAAGCAAGAAGTGTCGTGAGAAACCCGGTAAGAACAAAATTCCTTTCGTAATATATTATGTATTTATTAAATAAAAAAACACAACGAAGGAATGGGAATAGAATGATATTAATATATTTTGTTAAGGGTTTTTTTTATAAAGTTATGAAAATAAACATTTTATTATTAATTATTATTATAAAAATATAAGCAAATTATAAACTTAATCAGTACATACAACACATATACGAATATACTGTTAATAGGTACACCGCACGTCTATAATGCAGTGATAATATACCTATACAAGTATATACAGATAAAATATACGCTTGTAAAAAAGCTATAAGGTAGAAAATGAACTTAGAGGAGCAGTCGTTTCTCTGCACCAAGTACACCCTTACCCTCTCTTTCTTCTCTTTGCCTCAAAAGTCAAATTAACAATATTTCCTGCGTAGCTTCCACCCGCCAAGCGCGTAATAAGAAACTTCGTTTCAATAAATAAAATAAGTTTTCATCGACCAAGTTAAGGCAGCAGGCCACCTTGAGTTACAATAACACTACGAATATGAAATGTCAAAGTTGACCTGATGCCATCTATATTTGAACCATTTATATTTATCTTTCGCCGGCCAACCCTATTAGCGACGAAAACTTTTGATACAACCCTTTATAATTATATATAAATTGTTGTTCTGTATTCTGATAATTATTAATAAATAGAAAAAATAGACTGAGAATCCTTCTTTCAGGTAAATTTGAATCTGTACGTTCTTATCCAAAATTCGACAATGTCTTTTTTCTAATAAATAGCTAAGCGACTAGAGCGTACCATCCCCACTATGACGGTGCGGAGAGCGGCGCGCGTGATGCCATCAATTATACTCCAGCGGGCGCGCCGACCGCGCGCGGCGGCAAAAACCCGCCGGAACGGGCAATAAATCCCCGATGCCCATGTGGAGAGAACGATAACGGGCCGTTTGTGCCCCCGCCTGTTTGATAATCGAGGCGACACCTGCCCGCCGGCGTCAATAACCCGTGAAACGCCTCTTTGTCTCCGGTCACATTTTATTATTTTTTTCTCCCTTCTCAAACTTTCAGCGGTTTCTCGAAGGTGCCTTCAAGATATTTATAGAAAAAAAAATTGTTCTGGAAAAAGAGAGAAATATAATTTATAATGAATATATTAATAGTGAATTTTGACTACTTTCAATCTCTTTTTTTTGTAAATTTTCCTTTTTATATAGAAGATACGTTTATATGAAAATGTTTTTGACCTTAGTTTTTATCAGTAGCTAAATTTAGAGACCGTTCGTTCTAATACCTAGTTATTGAAAAATTGCGTATTATATAGAAACTTAGAATCGTACATTGACCTAGACTACCATCAACATTTTTAAAAATGTGCACCATACGTATTCTCAAGAAATGGTGATTTAAAACTTTGAAAATAACATTAATAATCGTTACGGCGATTTCTCCACCGCCGCATAAGCCCGCACTTCGGATTTATTCCTTCGTCGCTTCGGAGTACGGTTTTTTGCGGTGTGGGCAGAAATAATGGACATCGTGGGTTTTCAACTTGTATATTCGGCACCTCCATGGTAGATGGCTCGATAATATCAAAAAGGCAACAGGAAACGGCTGGGCAGTAAAAGCCAAAGATATAAAACTTTGGAGCAGAACGGAGGAGGCCTTTACTCGACAAGAGGTCCATAAATACGAGTATACAGAAAAATACATTTCTTACAATATAATGTAATTATTTTTATTAAGGACAAATAAAAGGCTTATTATTACTATTATAATTATATTCAGCACGAGCTTCTCATATGGTTGCTGTAGTACAACTGCGACGGATGCACTTTTTTTATAGTTTTCCCCTTCCGACGGGGAAGGAGGATAAAAACTCGTTATGGGACGTTGATGCGCCCGGGCGCACGGGGTGTATCCGAATCGCACGGACTAAAAACCTCTTCAAATCTTTTTACTGCCATGTCGTTAACCCACGGCTTGGAATCTTCGTCTGTCGCGGCCAGTCCAGCATGGAGATGCCGTCGGCGCGTGACTGCCCTATGGGTGCCTTATAAACAGGCATCTCGGCATAGGACGTCACGTGAAGTTTGCAGTGCAGATTGAAACTTTAAAAAGGATACCGGTAGGCGAGGGAAGTGCACCGGCCTGATAACTACCTAGGGTTGTATTGAATGGGGGGGGAACCCTACTTCAAGTTTATAGCCATCTTATTTGTTTCTATAAGCTTTTCGACCTCGACGGTGAGATCGTCGGGCGGATCTGATAGGATATTGCGTGGTCTTCTACAGAAATGATACGGAGGAGGTGGCTCGTATGATATAGCCAAAATTATTAGCGGGTTGGGATGGCTCTCTGCTGTAATGAAGAATCGCTCTGACGCGTCCTTCATATATTTAGAAATAGTCGGGGGTTCAAGGTGAAGTATAGAATTTTTAATGTACCATGGTGCATCAGTTGTTCTTCTATAGAAATTGTTTTTTCCCTATAAGATGATCGCTTAAGCTAGTTTTGAGTGCTTTTTCAAATAATTTGCCTAATACGCTTAGTATACTAATCTGGGTCTGTAGCTGGCGGGGAAGTTGCATGGTTGCCTCGGCTTAGGGATTCCTATGACTTCAGGTTCCTTCCAAATATGGAAAAATAACAACTTTTAAAGTACGCATTGAAAATGCGACCAAGAGAGCCACGAGTGGCGTGGCATTTAATTGCTTTATTACTAATGTCGTTTATTCCCGAGGTCTTTCTTATTTTTAAAGCATTGATATGTTTGCTTATTTTTTCGTGTGTTATCGGTTTGAGATCGTCTTATGGCGGAAGGGAAATTTTGTGAAGAACCTCCTATTTCACCCTGTATGTGTTGCAAATCATGTGGAGGGTTATCAGAGTATTGTTCTTCAATGTCTGCTAAACACTCAACTTTTTCCCAGTCGTCGAACGCTATAGAGTTATCATATTTTCTAAGAGCGGGAGTGGGAGCGTACCCTTCCATTTTGAGGGCTTTAGCTTGTCCCCAGTAAGCTTGATGGCTGGGAGGTATATTTAACATAAGGTCGCTCCAATTATCATTTCTAATTTCCTGCATGCGGACCTTTACTTTACGTTGGAGGTCACGCGCATGAGACCTATTTCCGCAGGTGGGTTTTTTACTCGCTCGGCTCAATGCTGCGCTTCAAAGAAAATGAAACAACGTGTTTTAAATACATTGTAGTCGAAAAACTAAAAACAAACATCTTTTCATTCCATATAGATTTTTGGATTGTAAGAGCTCGAAACGTATTATAAATATATTTTTGAGATCGAAGCGCTTGAAAAAGCAGCAAAATATTTTTAGCACGATGAGCTCAATAATATTTCAGGGATGGCCTGAGGGTCAACCGAATTTCAAATTTTTGAATCCAAAAACTCATAAACAATATTAATAACTCAAGAAGCTCAAAAATACATCGATAAATATCACAGCGGAAAGTCAACCGTTTTACAGATTTATTTGCCAGCGAAAACCTGTATTGCTATCGATATTATTGGAGTTTTCCGAGAACGTAACTATAAAAAAAATATACAAATTTTGCTTCTTTAATATCATACCATACCAACAAGCAACAGCATTATTGAACTGTTTATGCCATTCAATAATGCTGTTGCCTGTTGGTATGGTTGGTATGGATAAAACGGATAGTATTTTGGAATCCATAGATTTAGTGATTTGTAATGGATTAGTAAAAAACACTTCTCCAATTTTTGAAGTGAAAACTTCTTTAGGCGCGTTGCATGATTTTTGTATTGGTAAAATGTTATGAGCGAGCGTCACCAACTTTTTTAATGTTGACATTAACAGTATATTTATTACTACAAGTATGACATGATGCGTTTGGACAGCTGTTCACGTATATAAGCATATATATATGCCTATATTACACACACACGTGTATGTGTGCGCGAGTGTGCGCGTGCGTGCGTGCGTGTGTGTGTGTGTGCGTTATTATTATTTATTTATGATATTGCAATTAATTTGAAAATTTCAAAATTAAAAATGTCATTTCATAGCTTTAAGTTTTCACTTCTGGCAGCAGTCCGCAATGACTACCTACGTTTTTTGTTAGAATTTTCTCAAAGTCAATATAATGTCTTTTCAGGAAATTTAAGTTTAATCAAATCCTTTCGAATACCGCAGACTCGATTTAAACATACATACACCCACACGCACGCACGCATGCGAGAGAAAGAAAGAGGGAGACCCACTCCCTTACACACGCATAAATCAATGCACACATGCGGTCGACTTTCTGAAAATTATCAGAAAATCTTTTGATGATTTAGCTAAAATAATTAAGAGACTTCCTAGGCCATCAAAACGTCGACAGATGATGTGAATCTTGATTTTCGTAAATTGGACTGATAGCTTCACCAATTACGTTTATTGTTATATGTTTGATTGCTTGATTGCTCTTAGTAATAAGATAAATATCTATCAGGCCTATCCTGTACATCAAGGCACTTTCCAAAATTTATGAGTGATTTCTTTTATGAGCAAGGCTTTTTCAACTCGAATGGTTCAGATGGAGAAAATGGTCCTTAAAGGTGTGCTTTATAATAGACAAGCTCTATAAGTACATTTTAATAATAAATATCTTTACACGTTTCAAAAAAACTATAAAACGATATATCTATGAATGATGAAAACGATATTTTCTTTGTCCGATCATAAACTGCGTATGGGTATGGGATTTGACCGGTGGATCCGCAATCGTGTGTTGATCGTTTTAGGCTATTTATTTTTTTGCTTCCATAATCATTCATCATTTGTTATTTATGTACTTTCGTGAACCATGACACCCAAACTAGCAGGCTGATTACGACTGCTGCTGCTATACAATCTAATGCTTAATACTAATTTAATCTATTGTATATTTCCGATATAATTCAATCCGTTTTTATGCTCATTACGTAAAAAAAAAACTAGATTTTATTATTACTTCATTTATTATTACTTTCCGACAAACGTCAAAGATAAAATCGCGTTTATTCAAGGCATGCGTTCTTATCTCGATTATGGTATATTCACAATTTCCATTAACTATTCTTTCATTGAAAATAAAGAGGCTTTCAATAATGTTGTAATTCGTAACGAATTATAAGTACAGACCATAAACTGACAGGCTTATTCCGTGGTTTGACGACATACATATAATAGAACATACAACAACTGAATTAAAATTTGGACAAATTAGGAAAAATTTGGACAAAATAGTAGGATTGTAACTTTAATCAAATAAAAACCCACTTGTTTCATAACTCGAAGATCACATTAAGTGGTTGATCCCCGACGTCATCATCGCGTTGCCGGTGACGGTCGGTGGCGGTCTCTAGCACCAGTTTCGCGATGACCTAGCGTGAAGGGCTTTCATGATTCCAAACCCTTTGATCTGAAATAAAAAGATGCGTGCGTCAGCAGTGAGCTGTTTAATACTTTTATTAAAACAACGTATCTATAGCATTTTATGCAAAACGTTTACATTTCGATACGTTTCATACATTCATAACAACAGTTAATTCACTGCCCCCACAAAAGGAATCCATACATTTCCTTGAATACGTAGTCGTGTCGCTTACAGAGGAGACAACGCGAGAGCGGCGATGCGACCGAGTCGACTGTCGCTTACTGTCAGGGACTTCAGGACCGTCCTCTCGTCTGCACTCCTCCTTTTTAAATAAGCCGTAGCGCTGCGATCCTCCGCCGCCGGAGCCCCCATCTGACAAAACGGTCACGTACATTCGGTGTCAGTTGCGTGGGGTCCCCTTTTCATCCGACTTGTTTTCGTACCTTATCGAGTTTAATATGAAAGATTTTTTTTTTTGTATATATTATTACATTAAATTCGAATAATTTCTGTTACATTTTTTGTGAGGACAGTTTTTCAAGTTATAAGTTGATGTTTGTGGTTCTTTGTATTATCCATATATGATTTAGTTCTTGAGGAAATTCAACATTTAATCTTAATAGCGTCACTGTCTTTCATGGTCCTTGAACGCGAATTGGACTTCGTTAATTTGAGCGGTAATTCTAACGATAAAACTGATTGTTCGCAAGCTATTTCATTTAAATATAAATACTTTTACTTTTGGATAAATATCGGTGTAAGCAAAAAATATTTAACATTGCACAATATTTACAAGAGTTCATTAATTATCTCGTTAATTCAAAAATATGTGTTATATATTTTCAAAGTTTCAAAGTAGTAAATGAATTCGAAAAAATGTTGAAAACCCTAATAATTGTTAATCTATTTACAAATTCAATAAATCCTGTGTTATCAAATTAGAATGTATCAGGCCACCGTCAAATACACATGTTACAGAATCATTCGACGTAAAAAATCTGAAGGGTGGACTTACGTCCAGCTGTAGAAGTTTAACGACAGCTACAACAAACTAAAATAATCCTTGTTTTAGTAATAGTTCACTTAAAATTTCCAATTGATCTTGAATTTTTTGCTTGTATTCACAAAACATAGTTCTTCAAAACAGGACTCTATGCAGCGGTAATTCTCTTCCAAGTTTGTTTAGTTCCAGGGGAAGTAATTGATTTCAATTTTGCAGGCAGCGGGGTTGGTGTGGCGAAGCGTTAATGAAAAATAATTTTGCCATCTGAAGCTGTACGCCGGCGGGTGCGAGCGCAGTGGGGCCAACTCCCTGAAATATAGCCCATTAAAAATTTCTTACGTCAATAAAATATTACTGATTTTAGTACAGGCAGTCGCGTTATTAATTCGACAAAGATTCAAATCTCGAATGGGCGAACACTATTAAAAACTTTGTTATTTTAATAGACTGTTTGTTATCGTATTTTTCTTGGTATTGGTATTGATTTGAGTCCATTAGTCTTCTACTGCACAAAATACCAATTAATATAAAATTCCAATATATTTAAAAATATCTACCGACCCGTCATATTTTACATAGTGCGATTTCAGAATAATATCAAATGTAATGCTTTGATAAGCCAACTGCAATAAAAAATATACAATACCTACCTACTAGGACCAAGCGGACATATTTTTTTACATCCGATACCCATCCAATAACAATCTCTATGTCAATCGGGATACCAGTTGCTATAAATGATCGCGGGTCGGATACATATGGAGATGAAATTATTTCGTGATTTCGGTCTTCCATGGCCTTTGAAATCCGAATGGTTATTGCAAAAAAATATTTCTGAAATTTTCACCAAATCTGAGTAATATTGAATTCGAGACATAACGTTACGCTGACTTGACATTTAGCCCCAACAACCTTTAAAAGGAGGACATGGAATGCAAATTTTATTCTAAAAGTGGCTTTTTGTTAAAAATCAGAATGAAAAGCAGCAAGAGGTTTTAAATATCTAATAGCTATATTTCATCAACTCACTTGCAGTAATTAAAATTTAAGGACGGGGAAAAAGTTTTTTCATACTTTATATACAAATCCAAGATAATTTTTCATCATATTTTATTTATATTTAATTATATTATATATATGCGATTTTGTTCAACAATTTCTTGTCATTTTTAAGGTAGGGTAGTGACATAATCCCATTGCTGTAGAAATTTTCGAACTACTCTACTACTATGTACAGGATGCATTAACACTTTTCAACCAATGAGTGGCCGAAGATGTGTATGCGTTATTATAGCAAAACCACGCTATTTCTATTGATCAAATTTGGCCGTTTTGTCTCTACTTGCTTGAGTTTCTTGAGCTGTTGGCTGTAGAGACCCAGATTGATAATTTCCTGCGGTAAAACTCATAATGAATAATATCCGACCATAAACATAGCATTAACTTTGCGAGTTTATCCGGGTTTCAGTATAGTCTGTGGAGCTTGTTTGCCTTATGATTATGATTTTTAGTACGATCTTGTCGTAGGTAATCCATTCTTCATCACAAGTGATGAATAGTTTTAAAAACGGTTCGGTTTCATTATATTTCAATAGAGAATTGATGAGTAAATAATTCATAAGATTTCTTCCAGGGAGCTCGTGTGAGACCTAAGTATTTTGAGCTTTTTTGTGTTTCCAGCTTTTTCAAATGGGTCAAAGCTGCTTTGTAGTCAATTTATTAATAAGCCGTTCTTGATCTACTTTTTCCGAATAGCATCGACTTTATCCATAACAGGTCGACCAAAGCGAGGTTCATCTTCGACATCAAAATTATCGGACTGAAAACGTTTCAACCAGTTTTGTGCTACTCTTACCGACACTGCATTAGGTTCGTAAACGTCACAAATTATTTTCGAGGCTTGTGCCGCAATTTTCCTTTTTTTTGTAATAAAAATTTAAAATGTGTCAAATTATTAAGTTACATTTACTAATTTTGATGGACAGAAAAACAATAAAAAAATGGCGGGACACCGTTTTTATTTTATTAGAGAGGGTAAGTATAATATATGAGAGTGGTGTAAATTCTGCTCTGGCCTAGGAGTTACTAGAGGACTAGATATTTGCATAACGTTTTTTAGCTAGCAACTGGAACCAGAATACCTAATAGATACCACAATATGTTAATTGACATCAAGAAGAAGGGCAAGTCCTTCTTTCCTAATTTTTTATATCCCTCATGCTTGATACTCTTTTATTCTTGTTTTCTTTCTTTTGGTGTGAAACTTTCAGGTCAACGGTTAAAAATTGATGTAATTCATCCACAGCCTTCTTAATTTTTACTTTATTCAGTACTGATGTTACCCATTTTCTTGATTGCAACTGTAATAACTTACGTCTTAAAACAGTTAACGATATTTATGAGATAGTACTGTTCGCAGATGATAACTCTTTATTATTCAAAGTTAAAAGACGTCCACTCGATTATGACGATGTAAACATTACTATGTCCAAAACTGAAAAATGGTTTTCTCTAAATAATTTACTACTTAATAGGAAGAAAAAAAATGTGTGAAATTTTCACTTCCGAATGTAAAAATGAATCTCGTTCTATTTTACTAAGAAACGAGGAGTTAGAGCTTGTTAACACTATTGTATTCCTAGAACTTACTTTAGATAATAAACTTCAGTGGGGTCCTCATATAAGTGGAGTTAACAAAAAGGCTTAGCTCTGCCGCACTTGCAATTAAAATAATAAGAAATATGCCCGGTATCAAAACAGCCAGACTGGCTGTTTCCATAGCTTAATGTCATACGGCATCCTGATTTGGGGACATGCTGCGGATGTTCACAGAATTTTTATTTTGCTAAAGCGGGCCATTCGCACAATTTACGGACAAGGACCTCGTGTCTCTTAGAAGTAAGTTGAAATAAATTGGAATTTTAACTGTGGCATCATAGTATATTTATCAAAATTTAATATATGTTAAAAAACATTTAGAATGTTATAATAAATATAGTGATAGACATAATTTTAATACTAGAAATGCAAATAGACTGCGTTTACATTTTATTCGACTGCATATGGTCGCAAATTCATTTAAGAGGCTCTGTGTACGCATGTTCAATAAGATGCCTATAGATACACGAAATTTACCCTTATACAAATTTAAAGTATTTATTAAGCAAACATTTCACACAAAAGGTTATTATACATTCTTTGAATATTTAGAGGATAAATGGACACAATGAGTTCGACTTCTTACAGGTATTTTCCTGAAGTTGTTTTATATAAGATTGTATTTTTATATAATTGGTTTGAAAAGAGCTATCCACAAGTTTCTTGCTCGTTCTATTTGAGGGATAACTACTTTACGTACGAATGGTAAAAGGTGGAAATCATTAAAAAACAGTAAATTTATAAAATGTTATGAGGTATTTTATGTGTTATATTATAACCTATGAAATAAAAATATTTTGAATTTGAAGTCTTTCTTCTTCTAAAAAATAGATGTAGCGTATTCTTTCACTTTGGTGATCCATATCCTTGTACTCATATCGAGGCTTTCTTGTGCTTTCATTTAAAGTTGATACTACTACATTCAAGGTGTATGTCATGAAGAGAGTTATCACCATTTGAAAAATTAACTGGCCTACTTTCCAGTGAATTTTTGAAGTTTGGTCTTCTCAGTGAAACAAATCAAACATTTAGCCTTATGGATTGTTTATTTGCATCTTCCTTATATATTGACATTAAATCTAGCTAACAGAATCAGTTAGTTAGGTTACCCTTGTTTATTTATTTACCTTACTTACTTTAGTCAGTTACTTACCCTTATAAAATTGTATAGAATATAGACGTGTATAGAATAACCCAGTCAAATAATTTCTTTTTATTGGGTTGCTGTGCATTTACATGCTCTCCTGCTTTTCATCTTTAGTTAACATTCACCTATAAAAAAATATGTGCTTATTCGTAGACTTGTACCCCATAAAAGCTGCTTTATAATTTCCAACGGTTTCGATTTAGAATCTTTAAAACAAGAAATTTTAGTCTGAAAAACAAATTTATATCTTTTTGTGACGATTGACGGATTGCGATCTTGTTTTTTTACGCATTAAAATTGGGATAGTCTACATCTGTTCTTAAGAAAAGAAGTTATTTTCACAGGTTTTCCAAATGATTTTCTAATCTGTTGTAAAAATATTTTAGTATTGGGTCATTTTGTATTGTGCCTTTTGATCAATTCTATTCTAATACAATATTTCAAAAGTCTTTAGTAGACTGTATGACAATGAAAAGGAAACTTATAGGACCTACATACATATCTACTGTTTGTTTATATATGTATGCTTTATTGCACGCGATCGTCTAGTCAATAAACTTAGTGAAATTATCTAGCGCGAAAAAAATTGGCTTTGGTTTGGGAATAGTAGGTCGCTTTCTTAAAGTTCACAGTTTAAACTTAGGCTTCAAGCTTTCGGGTATTTGCAAAGGACTCCACAAGCGGATGTATTGTATAACGTGCCTTTCAAGTTCTACGAAAATTGAGCTGTGAGCTCTCTTCCCGCGCTTGCGCAAGGATATGTTTTCCCACTGGTCTCCGCCGCAGCAAGTCTTAGATCGAAGTGACTGCAGTCTGGCTCTTTGTTGAGTTTGTGGTTCCAGTGGCAAATTTCTGCGCGGCTGAATTAATTGTGTTTTTCAGCAAGGTGAACCTTCTCCAAATCGTATCGTAGTGAAATATAAGCAGTTAATATTATATGCTTATACTTTACGTTAATTATAAATAAAGAAAAATTGATTCATTCTTTTAGCCTTCCAGAGTTGGTTACATAGAAAATGTTTGCACCACATAAAGTGATACACTCAAGACCTCCCAAGCATCGGAACTTTCGAACAATTGTCCTCTAGCGATGTAAAAAGTTCAGTTTTAGACTATCGACATTATAATCAAGTCAAATAATAAATCACTGAATCATCAGAAGGCATTGACTGAAGCCCCAAATGAAGCTAATAATATCCAAAAAAATATCGATTTCAATAAAATCAATCGAGCCTATTATCAAACCTCCCACATGCGCCAGAGCGTTCCGATACGTTTATGTGTGTATTGAAAGACTAAGTATATATAAACACGATACACGATAATCAAATTAAACAAAAGAAATAAAACAAAATTAAATACCTGCAGTAAAATCCTACAGCCAACCATTTTAAATATAAACATCATCACCGTGATTCACAAGATTTCTCATACTTGAACTGTAAGAAAGTAAGTAAGTTGAGAAAACTATCCAATACGTATCTCTATCAAATAACTATCTCTATCGTACCAAAACCACCTTCCTCGATAGGAGTTCAATCCGCAACGGAGCCAGGGGGGGTTAGTCTGATATTCTTATAGGTGGAGCCCCGTTTGGGACCCACGCAATCCTCAACAAATAGTTCCGACGTGTACCAGATCTGCCCATCTATCTCCGGAATATTTAAATCCGACCTCACTGATATAGATTAAATGTAAAAGGATAGATTTAGTATCTTGATCAATTAACTTTATCTCAAATTCAAGGACAGCTCCCGGGGGCCAGCGCTCATTCAGACGAATGAACTACCAGCCCGATAGACAACCAACTATTAAGAAATCTGCACACACCAAGGATAACAAAGTAACAAATATTAAAAGTGTTTTCCCTCCTGCCCGCCCAGCAGATACCGCTCGCTCGTGCTCACACAGTCAGGTGAGAACCACCAAAATCCTAACCAACTTGCAGCCGCGTTGAACGGTCACGCGACTGGTCTCAAATTTTCCGGGGCACGACCCAAGCCCCTATCTCTCGTTGGCGCTTACGCCGCATTGTTTCTTTTAATTTTTTCTTTATAAGGAAAAACCCTAACAAATGTTTCCAACAAATTTACTTTTTATTTGTCGTAAAGACGCAGACGCAAAGCGCGCACATTGCGACTTGTTACTACATTCATGTAATGACTCATATACGATACATATAGCTCGATCGAAACTTACAAAATTAATAATACACAAATAATGATGACTTAAGTCATGACACGAATCAAAATAATCAACAAAATCAAATTCCCCATCAATGAATATCAATTAATCATTGAAATAGTCAACCATTATACCTAAACAGTCAAAGCGATGTACTCAGATCTCACCTAATTAATTATAAATATACCTATTTTTAATTCTATCTGAACAACTAAATCATTCTTATACTTCACATAGTCATCTAAATTAAAATACTCAGTCATCACACCTAATTCTATTAATAGAATAAAGTCAATTATAATCATGTCCAATAATATACGTAGGTCACATTTATTTTTTTTAGAATTGACCATTTAGAAATAATAAAACATATTAAAATATTAAAAACAGAAATCTTTTCCAACAATATGGTGTATATTATATTCACTTCTCATTTGTTTTTATAAATTGGCGGCAAAAAAATTGTTGTCTGACGTCAACATGAATTTAGTGCAAGAAAATTTTTGTGCAATAATTTCCTTTGATTCTTCTTGTCATTTAAATTAACAGAAAGTTACAACAGACTTCGGTTGGCCTTTCATGATGGAGCTTAATCTCTAATCTAATCTAAATAAATGGCATAAGGAGGTCAAACGTGGTTTCACTAATCCGATTAACGATCTGAATGAGGAACGTCCTTCTAGGGCGGCGACCGAAGACAACATCAGTATTGTGCGGTTCATGATAGAGACTGACAAAAGGGTAAGGTAGCAGCAGATTCGGATAAGCTTAGGCATCGGTTTATACCGATTCATACTTGACTCATGTCAAGTGCACAAAATCTTTCATGTATATTTAGTAGTCAGGAAAATTTGTACTCGGTGGATGCCTCATAATTTTACCGAAGCTCAAAACTCCATCGTATTGATGCAAAAAATTACCGTGGTGACTAAAATGCTGTATTCGACATGGTTACGGATGACGAAAACTGGATCTACTGTTACGATCCCGAAACAAAAGACAGACTGCTCGGTGAGTGTTTATTTTCCAGGTGTTGCCTACTAAAGTTAAACGAGGTTGAAGCGTCGTAAAAAATATGGTCGCCTCTATCTTCGGCATGACAGGTCATTATGCAACATTTGTTTTAGAAGATAAAACAAAACTGATACTGAAGACTGGTATACTAACACTTGTTTGCCTCTTGTTTTAGAAAAAGTTTGGTAAAAAATACCTTACAATAGGATTCTCTTTCATCATGACAACGCCTCTCAACATACACAAACGATTACCAATTTGGGAACGAAATTAAGTATAGAAATACTAGTTCACTCACCTTACAACCTCGATCTCATACCATGTGATTTTATTTATTTCGTAAAATAAAAAATAAATAAAAACTTGGAGGATAGAGATTTACGGTAGCCGAGGAAGCAGTGGCTCCATATGAAAAGGCTAACGATACAACCTTTAGGGCGAGTAGACAAAAAGTTTCTCATAATTGTTCCATCAAATGCGGCAACCTCAATCTCAAATCTCAACGGACAATACTTTGAAAATCAGTAGTAGTAAAAATAACTTGCTAGTTTGCTCAGTTTTTGATTTTCCAAAGACTTTTAGTGTCACCCACATAATTCGTGATGTTAATAATAAATTGTCTCTATATCAAGATGTTAAAGAAACATGATAACACAATGTGTATAGAGAAAAATACATAAATTTATAACAAAATTTCAATTTCAATATTGTGGGACATCCAAATCATGACCGATTTCTTATAGTACAAAAAATATGGTTTATGTTCCGTTTTTTGTCACTAGTCTATATAGAATTAGTTTTAAACAATGGCACATGTTCATGATAATTTATATGAAACGAAACTTGTCTTTCTTCCAAGATTTTTTTCATTTACTTTTTTTTTATATTCTTCAAGAAAACGCGTTAATTGAACTAAAGATGTCCGAAACAAAATACAGTTTTTTTTTATTATTATTTTCAACGACACAAAATTATCCTAAGGAAACACTGCATTTCTATGAACTCAAAATACATTTAGATTTTTTTGGAGACCTAAGAATCCGTCTTAATAATGACTTCTTTGATTTTCTGCGAAATTCTGAAATTGACTCATTTAACTTGATATATTTGTTTAAATCTACTAGATATGGATATAAACCACTTTCAGTGTTTTTTTACGAACTGCTTGCTACTTGACACTTCTAACAAATGCGTATGTTGTCAACATATATTGAGATCGGTATAGTCTATGCATTTGTTAGAAGAAAAAATTGCATTTCTTTCCATCTTCTTTTGCTTGGATGTCCAGTAGTTCTTTGTAACTTTGTAATAGCTCTTACAACATTGTATTTTAACTGAAACTTTTGGAAATCTGTTTTCAGAAATTTTAACTTTCTTACCCTTATCAAAACAAATCTATTTACTCTTCATTTGTTTTTGTTCATATTTAAAGGTCCTCTAACAGAAGTTGCAATATTTTGGTTAGGTGATTTCAGATTATTAAATTATTCTCAATTTGTCAGATGTCTTTAGTTTAGTCAGATTTATCATTTCTTTAATAATTAATTTGTGATCTGTACTGATGTCTCGTAACCAGTTGCCCTTTGTGGATTCGAACTTGACTCCGGTGTGAGGTGCCGTTTTGATGTGAACTATGGTGATTCCCTATGTCCTGAGTGACAAGTTGTCTACTGATTACCGAAAAAGCTTTAGTGGTTTAAGTGGAGTGCAATATAGTGTAACTTATCATGATTTTTTTGTACCCTACTTGTCATCAGAATCGAATTGCATATAGAAGTTTTCAAGAAACATAATTTTGACTCTAGGCACTCGTTTCTCATTAATAAGGTAATGTGTAAGAATGACGAGATAAAAATTTTCTCAGCTGACTGCTTTGAAATGTGTCCAAGAGAGATCTATATAATAACCATGTACAAAATAATAAAGCTTCCATAAATTAGTGTACGTATGTTTATTACTTTGAAACTAAACCACACCTTTCCGTATGATAAACATATTCATAAAGAAAATGTGCAAAATTAAACCCCTTTGTTCTACGAGATACCACATCGGATTAAGGCCCGTGGATTGATGTAGTGTCGCGACACAGCGGCCCCTGGCGGTCACCTCGCCGCTTCCACCGCAGATAATTGCGTCGCATGTTTCTGCCGACCCGTCTAACGACTGTCCGATGTTTGCCGGAGGACGGACCTTTTTCCTGAATACCTCGTGGCTAAGGGTGCATTAACATGTCCGTCCCGTAATTACGTTTCGCTCTTTCATACGTTCCAATTCACGGTGCAAATATCATGTATCGTGTCGGTGAGGTATAAATAAAGATGCACGTCGGCACGGCCTTGCGTGTCCACGGGTTGATCTCCCAAAAATAATGCCTTCTGATCAAGACAACAACGTGTACCATTTTACGCTCAGTAAATTTTAATCGGTGGCGACGTAAGCGGTGCGGCGCGGGCCGGGGCGCGCGGCGGGGGAAGGGGTCGCTAGATTGACGGGGCCGCTCGCGGCCGACGTCTTTAGCCGACCCGCTGCCGATAGTCGGAACGGCGTCTAACCGATACGGGGAGTATTTCGTTAGCGGAAAAGGGAAAAAAAAAAGGAAACGATTAGTGTACTAACAAATTACCGTATCTAGTGTTTTTGTGTCGGCCGCCTGTTACTGTACCTTATCGACAATCGTATACGTGACCGATTGTGAGACAATAGCGCTCGATAGTAGTTGATAGCTCGTTTGGCAATCAGTTAAATTTTTTTTAACCTTCCACCTTTAGATTATGAGTGATGCGATATTATTCGCCAAGAACAAGGATCAGTCTCCTTATAAATATTCTATTTTCTAAAATAAACTGTTATTTTATAAATACTAATAAGAATTTATAAAAATAATGATCTATTGAAAATTTTTAGTGTTGCGAATGTTGAAGAGTATTTCAGTATTTACTTATAATAATTAGCATTTTTGAGACCGCGTGGAAGGATGTTGAATTTTAGTTTTTTTAAAAATGAATATATTTTTATAAATATTTATATTTTGCACTAATATTTAAATAATTGTATACATCCCTCGTTTCTTTATTTTATTGGATACTAGCTTCCGCCTGCGACTCCGCCGGCGTAGACATAGAGTGAATTTCTTTATGTTATTTATCGACCGATCACCGCCTTGTGACCCTGATCGTTATCCCGTTGTTGAGTTCGAACGCGGTCCTGCTCTCGATGCCGATTCGTCTCGCCCTTGAGAAGTGGCGGTCCCACTTTTAATTCCGAATCCGGTCTCGATTCAAGTTGATTCCGATTCTGATCCGCTACCTATCCCGGTCCCGCTCCCAATTCTCATCTCAGTACTGCTCTTTATTCCAACTACAATCTCGAACTTGATTCTAATTTTGGACCCACACACGATTTTTCCCTTTTTAAAATGTCAGCTATTTAATGGTATTAAAACTACCCAGATATAAATAGCACAACCAAAGAGATTTCACTGCTACTTTTTACTTATACGATACGAAAAATCTGTACGATATTAGAAAGATAAACTCGCCTCAAAAATAGAAATGTGAGATATAACAACGGTCTGGCCCAGGGACGATTGAAAATTTTCTCTTTCGAAACTGATACAACTTATTGATGACATGCATACGCATAAATATATTCAAATTTACATCTATAATATTTATGCCAATATAATATATATATATATATATATATATTTGAGGCGTTTTAAATAATCTGTACACACATTCTACTAAATACACTTATTCACCAATTGTTTATTATAAATTCAATAATTCTACATATTCACCATTTTTTTTATTCCTCACGGAAAATCGATAAAAATGAAATAGTTCTTGTATCTAAGTCCTATTTCTGTGTTTCTCTATGCGCTGTTGAAATAAAAATATATTTTATAATATTCCCATAAAAATAAAACATACTGGTGTGTATTTCTTTTCTCGTTGTCATTACAAATGCAGAAGTATTAAAAGTATCTTTATTATCCCGTATTTCCCTTCTATAACTGCTTAAAGTACGTCCTATTAAAACTGTTACAACTGCCCTTAATAACCTCTTCTACGATCTTCTTTTAAACTGATACTTAAAAAAAGTCACTTTTAAAATAAAATTCGCGCTCTATGTCCTCCCTTTAACGGTTGTTCGAGTTAAAAACCCGTTAAAAGAAAGACATGGAACACAAAATTAATTTTAAAAGTGACTGTTATTTACGAGGGAGTTTAAAAGGAGGTGTGGAAGAGGCCTTTAATATCGTACACGCTTTTTTAGTAAAACTAAGATTTCTTGACGTTATTCACAGCACAAATTTTTAGGTTATCGCTGCGCATGAGAAAACCTCGATATTCTCCAAATCAACGTCACTTAGCGTCGTAGCAGATACTTAACAAACAAAAAAAAAATTGGTTGCCTGTAAAGTCGGTATACGGGCGAAAGTTTTACGTGACAACGACTTTGAGTGGTAAAATCATTTTAATGTGAATATTCATTCGTATAGTAGGAAGAAGGATGAAATAATAGTAACAATTTAAAACATTTATTTATACAAAGAATTATATTTAAAACATTAATTTATACAAAGAATCTCGCACTGAATTTCATATTAACAACATTTTATTTTTACCTTTACACATACATACGTATTTATATACAAATATAACTACCTTCACATTATCACTACACAATCGTTTTACAATTAACTGGCAACGTGTAAACTTGTATGCAGGCGCCTAAGCGAAATAGAAGCGCAAGACATGAACCGGTGTGTATGCCTATCTCTCTCACTCTCTCTCTCTCTCGCTCTGTCTCTCTCTCTGGGGCTAACTGTGCTCGAGTGGAAGGGACGCGTGCCTTTCACTTTTTATGTCTGTCTCTCTCGCTCTTAGCGGGCTAACCATGCCCGAGTGGAAGGGACGCGTGCCTCTCACTCGCTCTCATTGTGAGCGCATAACGTGAGCGGAGCGTAACGCAGTTTCTTGAAGTGTCACCCGGCAAACCAATTTATAAGACGTTGTCACGTCAAAAGATTTGTTTTTATAGTTAAACTTTAGTGCAGTAGGAAAGCAGTCATGCAAACATTGCACTGCATCGAACATTGACGATGTCAATGCATCAAATTAATTTCAGTTGCATACGGCACTCGCCCGGCGCCGAGGCAGTTGGGGAGAGTTATCGTCGCGTGACCGCACCGCCGGCCGCCCGCCTCGCCGTGAGCTGCTAATCACTTTTTAGTTTTTGCTGGGCATATTAGTTGAAGAAGAGAAGGGGTTTTATTTGTCACGTTTATTTTCATACGAAATGCAAAAAAAAAGTAATAAATTTTAATAAACGCTATTAAAATTCATTACTTTTTTTGTGAACTTTAGGTGAACTAGCGCCCGTTAGCATTAGAGTGTTCGCACTTTGAAGCAATTTCGAAATGCTGGTACGAACCAAGCTTAGTTCGGTATTCTACGAACGAAGTATTTAGACAAGTAATCAAATTTAAATTGTGATAACTCACTGTGGAGGAGAATTATTTTAATTAGAGAGACAGTTTGGATTTATTCTACTTTTTCCGATTCAAGCAATGGCAGAAAAAAAAAACTACTCTTTAAAATACACGTGTGTCAGTCATCTACATTGTCTTCGGAGCCCTTCCATTTGTACCCGTGGACATGTATTTTGAAGCACAAATAATTAATATCTTCTTTTCCATAATTTCAGAGAAAAAGAGAAATTCACATTTGCCCTTAACGACTCGTTAATAATGCGCTTTTACCAAACCTCAAAACTTAAGGAGGGAATCTGGCGATATCTGATATATTCTGTTCAGAGTTGGCCTATGTACTTATGTATTCCATTTGTATATGAAGATACCGTTGATATAATAACTGACGTTTTTATTATAAAAGATTTGTCGTTTTCACCAAATAATCTTACATTATTATCTTAACGTGAAACATTTGCTTAGTATAAAATTTTCGAACAATTAAGTATTTTTATGATAAAAGTAGTAATAATACAGCTTATGATATTAGTAATTTGTTATGTATAATCCAGAGAATCAAATATGGATATTATTTTGGGAACGATCGATGCATTTTTAAAAGAAGACCAGGTTCTAAATAAAATAATTCTTCAAATACTGGGTTATAAATAAACTTCTGAGATGTGAATTAATGACTTATAAAACACCATAAGCTTAAAAAAATATATTTATAATTTTAATCAATATAATAGTATTTCTTTTAGTACAAGTTGTACAGTTTATTTAGTTCATTTAAGGTTTGTTATACATTTAGTAACTCTGTCAATGACAATGTCAAAATACAACTTAAAATGCTTACCATTCAGCAAAAATATTATACGTGTTTAATATTAACTAAATATTACTTTTTATAGGAAACCAAACTGAAACAGATTAAAATTCTAAACTTAGAGAATATATACTTCATTAGACACTAATCTTTTATTAAAGGAAGCGGTCGCGGCAGCTGACAATTGGAGCGTCTAACTTCGGCTTTTCAAGAAGGTCCAGCGGCGGGCGGCGGGCGGCGGGCGAGCTGTCTATGACATTATTGAACTCGGGCGCATCTCGGCTCCACTGACGGTGAAACGCTACGTGATCGCATTGCACAATTCGCATTTCCACTCTGAAAAATCGTAAGGCCAGAGCCGGCCCGCGCGCCGCCGCCGGCCGGATAGGGAAAAAATAACGCCGGCCCGCTCCTCGGGGTGTTTCGAATAAATTATGCTGATGGAGCTTTTGCTGGTGCGTATGGATACGTGAGATTCTGCACGCGGACGCCTGTTCTTTCCAATGTTTTTTTCAATTATTTATTTCGATCCTATCGCTGTAGCGGAATATTTTAATAAGAACTCGGTTTTACCATTGCTCTCAACAGCCGATAAGTAATCTGCTCATACTATAAGTACACGACATGCGCCAAAGCTTTGTACAGATTATAAGGGATGAAACTTGTAAAGCTTAATTGATTGCGCAGTACTTGAATCTGATCTACGTAGCCGTATTACGCAGTACGGCCACAATTCTTGATAGTAACAAATACAAAGTCGATTGTTCGGGGCGTTATTTATTTTGCAAATTTGTACCAATTAAATATATGGAATGATCAAAATAGAATGTTTTTTTTTTAGTTAGCCAACATAAATACTCACTTTCACGGTTTAACGGCTTGTATGGCTTTCCATGAAAATAGTAATTTCTTGCATGTGCTAGGTAGATCTATATAGATCTATATATAGAATATTGTTTATTCCGATATACTGAAAGAAATCTAGATCTATTAATTGAAGATTTTTTGTGATCCACTTAGGGGTGACAAGACTGCGATCAAGATCGGAATCAGGTTTAGAGTCGGTATCAGAATCGCGTTATAAAGTGGGATTTAACATATACAGTGTATAGAAACAAAAAGCTAGGGTAGAAAAATGCTAGGAAGAAGAGAGTGGTTTATGTTAAAAAGTTTCGTCTAAATGGATACTAAGTGCGCTTTTAATAGATTTTTTTAAATATACTCTTAACTTCTTCAATTTTATATTATTGTCGTCAATATATTTTAATTATTTATAAGTCTCTTTCCCACGAAAGTAAGCGAATAGATCTTCACATGTTATGATTTCTAGGTAGATCTCATTGACAACCTTTTGTGCAAGCTCTTCTTTTTCCAATGCCAATTTTAAAAATAGTTATATCCAAATGGAATTAAAATCAGTTCACGGCAACGATAATTCCTTATTTATTTTCAAAATTTTCAACATTTTAAGTGTTGATTAATTAGTATCTTGTTTTAAATCAAGTCAGTATTCAATTAATTTTCATTATATTATTATATTTTAGAGAATGAAACAAACTCCAGTAATACAAAACTCTGTGCCAAACCAATTTTGACCCGAAGCCAGAGAAACTTTCGATTCATGTATTTATAACCGCGTACACACTAAAATTTTTCGTTTTGGCAGAACGAAGGTAGCACCCTGACATCCTCCTGGTAGTTCTGATCAACGCCAGGCCATCAAGTATGGGAAAAAATGTGTTTAATGGCTCTGATGACACAAAATTTTTAACTCTAATTAATTCCTCCATATACATTCAAGGTACTCAAGCGAACTTCTACAGTTTGCTCTTTGCTCTTTCGAAGTAGTAGATCTTACGATAGAAGTGGAAGTAAAAGTAGAACCTCGTCTTCGTAATCGAGTCGATGTTTCCTCATTCTCTGGAACAGAAATTTGTCACAGTCAAGAACGATGGGATTGCCCAGGATAAGGCCGTTCTCTACTAAAGCTAGTACCCGTTTGAAATAATAAAATTATTAATTCTTAACTTAAGAGTGTATGCGGTATGAACAAATTGTATTGGTGGAAATCGTTGTGTCGCAGGCCAAAAAGCATAGTGTATCATTTCTGAGATAGCTCTTTGTGGGAAAACCATCCTAACAATTTAGTGTTGGGATATAATTTCCGTACCGTAAAAAAAGAAATAAGTGGGCTTATACATTCAGTCCTTAAATCTTTTAACGGGAAAAAAGATCCATTCACCAATTAATTTCTACTGCAAGTCCTGAAGATTTTGGAGAAAACTTTCACACCTTTCCGGCAGTGGCTACTTGTCGCGGTCTTTTCGAGCGTACGATGCTTTAAATTTCAATAAGAAAGGGTGTAATTCTATTTGACAAAAAAGGCATCCCTTACATTTAAGTACAAATAAAACGCCCGGTGCTTCTTGTAGTAATATAACATCATCACAGAAGTTCTTCTTCTTAATTTGTTTCCGATCTTCTTAAACAGGTTTCAGGCCGTGATTCCTCCGATATCGTTTTTATTTGATTTATGATCTACAATCGCTAATATTGTTTGCGAGTGTGTGCGTAACATATGGGCATTTAATGTTATAGCACGTACATTACTAACGTTCAATCAATATAATACGATTTTATTATCGATCGTTAATGTAACAACTTTTAAATTACCCAATAATGAATATCCCCTGCCAAACCATGAGTACCATTATAACTTCGGGATGACTGCGTTTGCACTTCTATCGGAATTTTGTTTAAGTGAAAAGATGCACAAGTCCGGCGCATCGCGATACTTTAAAAGATATAGGTCGCTATCGTTTTACATATAGGAAAAATACGCGTTAACTGAGCGTCGGTGGATTGGTTATAGTCCAAGACAATGATGTTGGTTCGTGCGTACCCGGATAGACTAACAAAATGATAGTTATACGTAAAGCTAATCTATAATGAAATACAAATTGGATACTAAAGACACTCTTAGGATTCTTATATCGAAATCATTTATTACTCGCACGTCTATTTCATACAATTTAAAGTAAATGGTCTAGCACACATTTCATTGCAGAAATTTTAAAATGCAGTCTCATTTGCCTTAGTTTATTTTATTAATAACAGAAACTATTTCAAAATAAACAGAGATAAAATCTTCTACTGGCGGACAATTTTAATGCGGTAGAGCTCAAGACGGAAATATAAGCTTGTAGGGAACACAGTTCATTAAATATGTTGAGTCACACATGGGCGAGCAAAGGTCACTGGGTAAAACAGATAAGAACCTCTACATTCCAGTGAATAAAACTCAGCGAGCAGCGGTTGATGAGAACCATTCATCATCCAGAACTGACAGATACTGACCCTGGTAGAAAAACCTACCCTTGCTTTTTGAATTAGAACTTAGAAGAAAAAATCTGTTCGTCTAAGCACTCTTGGCCGACTAAGCCTACTTAGGCAGGAACATTGACCACGATTCATGGTCATGACTTAGGAACTATTACGTTTGAATAGGCAATGCTAACGAATTAGCGTAGTTTCTCAATTTTTAGGATCGCAAAGAGCGGCGGGAGCTATGGACAAATAAGTAAGATATCCAATATTTCCGAACCAAACATATGTATGTATATATAATTTTCTAACTTTCCAAAATTTATAAATAAAGTACTTTGTTAAATATAAAAATTGACATGATATTTAATGCTGTCAAAAAAAATGACACTAAATAACATTTCCTAATAACATTCCGACTGTGAAGAAAATTCTTTACACAAAATTTTGAATTCCTTACAAGAATGTTCTTCTCTCTTATTATAAATTTAGCGATTTATTAACATTGATTTACAATGAATTTCCGATGGGCTAGGATTCAACATTGCTGGAAATAACCGTAATGCCATTTTAGCTGACAATCATTTGTCTTTATTAAAACATCGCATGTTCGTAAACATCTTCATCTCTATACATCCGATACAGTGGAGCAGCTGACCACGCGTGACAAAAAGCGTGGCACGTTTTGAGATAGCTCTCAAAACAATTTATTATTAATACCCCGTATTCACTTACATTTTAATATCAATACCGATCACGTTCTCATTTTAACGAATCCACCTTTGTTTTTATAATAATTTCGGCATCAGATGGCAATTTGATGAGATTACTTGGAACAGGAAAATTTGTAATCAACTTCAGTCGACCGCGTTTGTTCACGAGAATGTCGGATTATATGGAAAACGACTATATAATGTATGTCGCTTCCGCCGCACACATTTTCCTGCGGTGGCGCGCCGCCGGCACAGCGGGCCGCCACCGCCGGCGAGCTTTCAGGTTACTGCACAAAGCCATGGGGCCGCTCTTTCTCTTAGCGTGGCACTTAGAAGAATTCTTTGATTTTATAAAAAAGTAATTAACATTTTTCAAACTACAGCATTTGATGTGCTGATAATCCCCAAGAGTGGTTACTCGTCAAATATTATTTTATCGTGTTTGATATTTGGTTAGGTTAGGTATAATCTATTTATTTGAATAGACTTACTTTTTTGTTACAAATAAATTACATAATACCATTAACTTTTAGGATTCTCTGTTTGTAAAACATTTTAAAACATATTATTATACAATATCATTCATTTTCAGGATTTTCTCTTGTTTCATTACTTTTTCTCCTCCTTCAAAGAACATATCAAACTGTCGTTTTCGGTTCTTTGATGACGATGGTCTTTAAAAGCCTCCACTAGGCGAGGATGGGGATATAAAGACCAAACTTCTAACATAATACAATAAACGTATACGACAACTGAACTATTTTGTATTTTTTTAATAATCACGCTTAATTCTTAAAAGGGTAGGCACAGATCACAGATCTCTACGGTGCGATTCTTGTGCACTTTACTCGATTCACTGATATAATCGTTTCATGCAAGATCATCGATTTCTAGTGCTCAACATTTGGCCCTTCATTTAATGTGCCAACAATTTGGCAGCCTTAAGAATTTCTAGGACGACCCTTGCCGACTCTTTAATCACGTACAGTCGCTCTATAAATTTGTTTTTTCAATCCACTTTCGCTCATGATGGCACAAACAACCGAAAAAATTCTGTATTTATTCCGGTTACTACATTTACTTTCAAACCGCACAGTCCTCTAACATCGCTATTACTATATCTATCCTTGAAACATACTTCACACATTCCACCTCACACTGCATTAATTCTGATTTTTCTTCCGTCGCACCAAACTTTCAATGCCGTATACAAGAGTAGTGACCGTAACTCCACATTGGATAGCCAAAGCGCTTTCCATGAGACACTATTAATAACATCAAGAGAAGCCACATTAACCTTATTTCCCGTATTTGCTCTACCTCATTTTCTTCTTATTCATATAACGTGAAATATTTGTTTTCCTTCATTTTGAATTACGTGAAATATTTTACAAAGGTTTATAAAAGTCGAGGCAGCTGAAATAGATAAAAAAGGTTTCGTTTTTTAAATAACTTAAAAACATTTGAAAGACATTTATTTTCGTTTTATTTGATAATTTTACATTTTATTGTCAAAGTCAATATGTATATTATTAACTATTTTATTACAATCTTTTTATCAATATTATGTTTAATCTGAATTATTTTAACACGGTTAGACATATTGTTTATTACATATATGTTATAGTTACTTTCTTAAACTGTTACAATTTATACATTGTATTAACTAGTAAATCACAGAAAAAATATAAGTGGAATGTTTCTAAAAAACGTTCGAAAGACAAGTTATCGGACCAAACAAAAGTTCTACTGCGCGTTATCGGAAACTTCCTGAACCTATAAAAATAGAAACAGCCTTACAATATTTAAAAAAGTATAAATCTGAAGCGATAAAGGTAGTCAGCAGTAAAAATCTCTAAAAATAACAAAATGAAAATCTCCCGAACGAAATTTCATACTAACCAACGGACCGTTTAGTTAGCGACACATTTCGTTATGTTCCTTAATCACTGATTGAATAATTCTTTGTTTATCTTCTGCCCAGTGTATTGCACCATCCTTCAATTCTTCTACTTAGAAAATAATTTATCTAGTTTACACATTAGAACACCAAACTGAAATGGGTTTAGTATTTTGTTCTTATTAGATAAATTTATTTATTAACAATTAATATACATAGTATAATTAAGTTTTATCTCACATTTATTGTAATAATGAATTAAAAGTACATATACTGTGAAATGTTATAAAAATATTAAACAACTTTATAACGGTAAAACTTTTGCAATAAACAAATAACACAATTTCATTGTACAAAGCAGTAGTAAAGTTTAGATAAAATCTGAACTTATTTTAAAAGTTGCGGCTAAAAGGATATGATTCGTATAGATTGCAATTGAAACCATTCGCTTTTTTGTCTGTGCACGTGGCATTTAATTTTCAGTCCATCGCTAACCGGTATAGCGCAAATTTGCAATAGCGATTATTCGCTTTACGGGGAATTGGCGCCGATTTGCAGTTAAAAGAATGGAACTCGAAAGATAATGCTGATTTTGTATTGATTTCTTTTCAATGGCGTTAGATTTAAAATAGAATTATTTTACGCTGTTACGACTATACACATGCTATTTAAATATATATAATTGATTTTCGATTGCATCAATTCGGTTTCAGTCCGGCAACTTCAGGAAATCCGTAAGAAACATGTCCTTTACCGTGTTCGAATTTCGTCCGTATATCAATTATATAAACTAATAACGTATATACGCATCGAATGTGTATATTATGATTTTTGTACAATATTACCATTCCTTTTTGTACAGTATTCCTAAACACCTCAAATATCACTAAAAATATCTAACGAGCGTCAATAGGGCGACGATGATGTAGGGCTGCAGGATCGCCAGCGAGCGCTCGAGGCGCGCGTGCGAGGCGGCGGGGCGGGCCCGCGGCGGCGGCGACGAGCGCGCCCTCTGCCACGCCGCGCCCGACGCCATCGGCTCTTCGGCGCCAAAACCGCCCGCGCTCAACTCTAGTCCTGTCGACGAACACGTAACGAAGTTGATGTTTAGAGACCTTACTGTCGCATTCGTAAGTTACAATATTTTTATCGTCACTCCACAAGTATGGAACTAATTATGTTTAATATGTCAGGTTTATGATGTTGTTGTATGAGCAATGGAAGTGAGCTTAAAAGTTTCTATGTTGATTAGAGCCGTATTGTTTAACTTTTCTGTGCATAATGAAAATCTTAATAAAAGCAAATTGATCACATCACGTAAAAAAACCTTTGAATTTCTTTATAATAGAAAACTTTTAATACTGCTTTAATTAAGAAATATTTTTATATATTAGCATTACAAGGAGCATGCGAGCCATCAGAGTTCAGATGATCATCGCAGCCCATGGCGAAACGCAACTCAGAGGAACTTTCACTTTATTGAAAAAAATAGCTGCAGCTGCTACTTTAAGTTTGCAATGAGTAAAAGGGAATGCGGTATCTGGTCAATCGAACATGCGCATTTTCATGTAGTGGCCAACTTGGCTAAAGTAAAAAATAAATTTAAGAAGAATTTCTTATTTTATTGGGTAAGGTGCCATTGACTTGTTTATGCTATAAATCAATAAAAAAATTTTTGACACTTTCCAGTTTTACGAAAAATTTAGGCGACCCTTTAAATGAATTTATTCTTCCAACGAAACAAATGCCATGCTTTAGTATTTCATCAAGGGACCACCCTAATATAATAAATTACAAAACAATACTAGGGATAATTATCCCCAACGCTGTTAATAATGCTAATTAGCAAAAAAAAGCGAATAAGGCGCGACCTAGATTTATGCATATTTTCAGTACTTTATATAAATATTTTAAGTTAACCAAGGAAAGAGGTTTACGTCTGCAAAACGAACGGCTGCAAAGTTCGTATGATTGACTTGCACGCCATGTCACGAGCGCACCAACCTCATGAAATCGCGAATGCAAAATTTTCTGTTGGACTTTTTCATCGTTTCATTTTACCGAAATCGGTAACTAAATAGTTACATCTCTTGTGAGAGAAAAATTAAAATTTTAATGCTTTAATTAATATAAATTGCGTTGCTTTTAGAGCTTCATACTCAAAGGTTGCCGACGGGACCCTATTACTAAGCCTTCGCTTTTCGTCTGTTTGGCCATCCGTCTGTTTGTCGGCGGAACATATCTGATGAGCCGTAATAAGTACACAGTTGGAATTCTCACAGAGTGTATTTCTATTGCCGCTATAACAACAAACAATAAAAATAAAATAAAAAGTAAAGGGGACTCTCATACGAGAAACTATTTTTTTACGCTTTTTGTTCGATTTTAATGATGGCAATAGATAAAAGATTAAAACTTTCACACAAGGTATATTATTATAACCATTATAAAAAATAATTCAAAATTATACGATGCTTCATACAAGAAACGTATTTTTTTAGTCGTTTTTGTTTGGCAGTTTTAATTTTTTGTTCTTGTTTTTCATTTATTATTTTTATAAAATGTGTAATATTTCGTATCGTGGGTCCGAGTTCGACTCGCACTTGACCGGTTGCTTGTTCCAGATTAAACGAATTTCGTCATTAAATTTATGAATTATGGAGTATCGGACGGAAATCAATTTTGTCGATTCAATCGAATTTCGAAAAATAAGTACGTACAGATAGACATGAACGATGTCTACGTAAAGGACATAATCGCTGCCCAGTGTGCCGGGTAGCGATGAACTGACGCTCAACTTTGACCCCACATCGACGTTTATTTTCGTGTGTACTGTAATTATACAAAGGGTCGAATAATTGGTTAAGTTTCCATCGTATTTCGTACAAGATTGTACAACGTCAAACGTGTAATTCATAGTGTATTTCCATATGTAGGTATCTTTGAAAACCGATATCTCGTTATTAACAATACAAAAAATAATGCTTGTGATGTTATTAAGTGGCCGCGTGTTTTTTATTAATGCCGCATAAATTAGGCTAATAAACGGTTTTTAGCCTCTGAACATATGGTTAGTGAAACGGATTTTTATGGGCCTTTATGAATATATTTGCTGTTTATAGATAGATGTGTGCTATCACGTGTGGTCTTCTATTAGCTGATAATTTATATAATATGAGACAGTCTAGCCTTAAACCGAGAATGGCGGTTTGCTTTCCCAAAAGCTCACGTTCGAAGCTCCGAGTTGAAGTTGGCGCAGCGAAGCGAATATTTCATATCACGAGCTTTTCACATTCCACGAAATAGAACCGTAAGCCCTGTTTTCTCGCTTCAAGCGCAACGTTGTATTTTCGCACTCGTTCTGTATGGATGGGCTCAAATATTTTTATATGAGTATTAATTTTATTTATCTTCTCCAGCGCAATGGTTATTTAGACTTTAAAAACACTGTTTGTGAGAGTTTTGGAGTTCCAGCGGCACGACAATTTGTGTCGTCGATTCGGTAACAAAAAATGGACACGTTAATATAAGCTTAAGTACGAAAATAGTATATACATACATATATGTATGTATGTACTATTTGAGTTTCTATAATTTAGGTTCAACACATAATAAAGTTATATACTCGAGACTTCTCAAGTATCGGATCTTCAAAATAAATACCTTAATCACTATAGAAGCCAGCGACATAAAAACGGGCTCTAACAAATGTCTGTTTCTTTTATTAAATATTTTCTTTGGAAACTTACATGGACACACATTAGAAATAAAATAATGAACAAAATCGAATCAACTGCCACTAAATATCAACCAATTAAATTACAATTTCTACTTAGACAACCGACAAATTCTAAAGACTATAACTTCACCTAAATTATCGCAGATAGATTAATCGTCCATATGATAAATTTCACTTTATTAAGCGAAAAATAATTCACCATCAATGTAATATAAGTTAAGACATTGGTATTTCACTTAATCATCTAAAGCGAAGTACATAAGTATCACATAGAATTCAATTTATTATGCCAATTATAATTACATTTAATAATATAAACCATAGATACTAAAGATATAAACCATAGAAACTAATAATAAATTAGTTATATGGTTTATATTATTAAAGATAATACTTTAAAGTTTATATTATTAAAGATTAAACTTTAGCAATGCTGCAAAACATAATAGGTAAGGGGTATTTGTACATTCGCAATAATCGGTAAAACTTCAAACTTTAATATTTTTCAGACACTCAAATACGTTATAGTTCACCGGCATATCCGGGTATGTCTCCTTTTTCTACGAATTACTGTCTCTAGACAAGTGCAAAAAATATCACCATAGTTAGTCCTGTCTTTGTGTCTACTTTAACGTAATGCAGACGTTCGTAACGACATAAACATCTATGAAGAAACCTCGTTTTTGTACCAATGCTTTCTTAAACAAAAAAAAACTGGCAAAGAGCATGTCGGACCATACTCGTTATAGTGTTCCGAAGGCATTATTACAAAGAAATGCACTACAGATGAAAAAAATACTTTGGTACACTTTTTCCGTCTTTCCAGCACAGAATAGTTATAAACACTTTAGTCGCCTATAACTAGGAAAACAAACTAGGAATGTCGTCTATTACTATAAAACTAGTATAAATTAAAGTGCATCAACAAAAGAGCGTATCTTCATGGCACTTACGTCCTTTTGTTGAGTAGTGCAGTTTTTCAGTAATAACCCAAAAACAGTATATTCGACCAAATTCAAAATAATTTTTGTTGAAAGTATTTATTAAGCGTTATCATTGTTATTTTTTTATATTTTTTGGACATACGGTTTAGAAAATAGAGAGGGGACAAAATTTCTGTAATTTTCGGAGCGATTATTTCCGAAATTATTGACATAATCAAAAAAATTGAAATATAATATTCAAGTGTTTTTAAAAGAACTGTCGAAATATGTGCCACTCGTTGAGATTTGTTGAAAAAATTTTTTTCAGTATGGAGTGCCCCTCCTAGAAATATTTATGTTTTTACTTAACCAAAAAACTAAGTAGCGGCTTACACAAGACAGCTACATGACAAATTTCATGAGTATACGTTTCGTAGTTTTTGAATAAAATGTCTGTGACATACGGACGGACATGACGAAACTATAAGGGTTCCGTTTTTGTCATTTTGGCTCGAAACCCTAAAAACACGTCAGCTAACCGATAGACTCCTGAGGACCAAAGTCCTTACAGTTCTTTTTTTATTTACTACTTATTTAATATTGACTGCGTTTCTATGGGTTCCAAATACATTTATCTATTTTTACCACAGCAAACCCAAGGATTCATTCCAAATGATGTAATGTATTGTTTAGCAACAATAATCCCACTTTTGTCACTTGGCATGTACAGCAAGTATTTTATACATCTTCTGATATTTTTCATATCTATACATACATTGATGTTCATATTACGCCTATATGTATTATCCAGCAATGTCTAACCACATCAGTAGCGTGCTTATAAAATTTCTTATCTTCATGATAGAAAATAATTTGATTGAACCTTTTATATTTAATAACACATCAAAGTCCCGCACAAACTCATATATAAATACGCGAAATGACACACTAAACATAAAAACCAAACGTACTGAAAGCTTGTGATGTGATAACAGATTATTAGAAAGGTAAGGCTAATGAGCGGGTGTGTAACTCACTGTGTAAGCTCACTTGGCTCTCCATCTTGCCCAGGCCGTTGACGGACGAGCACACGTAGACGCCGTAGTCGGCCGGCGCCAGCGACACTATGGTCAGGTTCAGCCACAACGAGTATTCGTTCAGCGCCACCTCCGACACCCGGAACTTGGAGTTTTCGAGTAATTTGTCGCTTAATAAGCCTGGCATGAAGAATTGTTTTTCTTTCTTAATAGACAAACATTTTCGCGACGTAATTTGCTTGGTAAGTTTTGTCATTGCGGATGTTGAATCTCATTTTGGGTTTCACCCGCGGCTACGGCTTTGTGGACATATAGTGAGTTTATCAGAGTTTATCATATGTTAAAACGAAGTGTCTCATAATTCAGAAAAATAAAATTATCTATTATGTCAAAGTAATTTTATGCTAAGATATATGTTTGTTATAAATGCACAGTAAAACTATTAATCGGATTATGACGAAATCTGACAAACGTGAAAAAGTAAGAATAAATTAGTGTCTATATTATTAAGCTGTAGTCTAGTTTACAGATTCAGCGCAGTAGTTCCAGACACAGTTCTATACATATAAACAAACAAACTTTATCACTCAAATTTCTTTTACAACTATTTAAATAGCTTTTTTCAATTCAAATCTTTCAGATCAAAATTCTTTGATCATCTTTTCGGTCGCCTAGATAAATCGAACGAAAAACTTCTGTTATGACGTTATTATCATAAATACCGTTCTCTCTGTTCCACGAGTTCATGGCGCGCGGAGACGCCTCTATGAAGCACTGCAGCTGCACATCGCTTCCCAGCGGCGCGCCCACCAGTTGACTGGTCACCTTCACCTGTGGGATGACTGACAACAAAAATTTTGAGAGAAAATAATAATGGGATACATGCATTTTTACGTAAACAATCACAATTGCATTCGTCTATATTTAAAAAAAAAACGTTTTAATGAAATGAATACTAAGGCATAAACAAGGCTTCGACTTCCGACTCGAACAATAAGTTAAGAAATTGATAGGGAACCTAATTTAGAATTAGACTCAAAATCTGCGGCTTATAAAGCATTGCATGTGATTACTAATAAGCTAGTTGTGAGAATGAGATAGGTACATCTAATGAAACATAAGTGAATGATATCATTTAATAATAATTAAGATTAAAATTATACAATTGTGTATAGTAAAAAAGTTTGCAAAATAAATTTTAAGTGATTTCAAAATCGATATTAAAACAAACTCAAAGGGTCAACCAATAAGAACTTTGTCATTAAAATATATCTAATCGTTTGATAATTATTAGGGTACTGCAATTATTATTGCAAAATGCTAATCAGTTTTCGGCAGCGAGTACAAAACGAATTTGTATAAAGCTATCGCAACTATCAATTAATATAAATCACATAATTTCAATGCGAGATACCACTACGTAATTAAGACCGATTTTTGACAAATTAATAAATTAGAACCAAGACCACAAACAAAATAGCACCCATTTCGTTCTAGAATAAGCTTTAAGTGGGAATTGTCGGTAGACTGGTCAGCGGTCAACTTCGTGGCTGCGGTGTGGTCCTGTTTAAGATTGGAACTTTTTAAGATCGAAGTTGCATCTGACGTTGGTGGGAGTAGTATCAGGCGGAACTTCAGGTCGACATCGAAAGCGGGTCTGTGTATGCATCTAGGCGATGGTCGAGCATAACATCGACGTTGGAAATAGAACTTTATTGGAGGTGCACGTAGATGAAGTTGAAAGCGAATCTTGCTATGTTTTGACAAAAATTTTCAAGTTCGACTTTGAATAAAGAAATGGTAATAACGATCATTATGATATCTCAGGTTATATTAAATTAATTGAGACTTAATTTCTTTACTAACGATCAGTCAAATTTAAATAAATTGATGCAATCTCATTTGTATGTTTTGACAAAAATTTCAAGTCGACTTTGAATAAAGAAATGGTAATAACGATCATTATGATATCTCAATAATTAATTGTAATTTCTTTACTAACGAGCTTAAATTTATTGATGCAAAACTCTGCACGTGTCTGTTCTAATAATGCAGCTTACTGCACGTGGTTGGCGGCACTCCGTTGCTGGCTATGCAGTAGTATGCGCCCATGTCCATCCGTTGCACGTGATGCAGCTCTAAGGTTTCGCCTTTATAACTGTCTAGTACTGTAACAAAGGATATTATTACGCGTATTTCAAATACTTGTTGAATGTATTCAACAAATTTATTTCAAATTTTATATACCCAGTTAATCAGTGTCGGTCAATCACAACGTGGTACAAACAGCCTATATTGCTATCCGTTTTAATCGATCTTTAACAAGTTTTTATTCGTCTTAACTACAAAACTATTTTAATTTGGACTTGATTTTAATAAGCACACAGTCAGTGCCTAAAATAATTTCATCATTCATGTTTTGAAATAGCTACGTTTATTAACTGTTTCGTTAAGCATAGGAGATGGGGGCAAGATGTGGTGGCGGCTTTATATGGCAAGTCAACTGACCCATCAGGACCCTACTAGTGCGTTACGAAGTCACTATGATGTCAATCAGTTAAGCGCGGTGACTGCCGAGAAAAAGGAGATTTGTTATTTAATTGCAAAAACTGATTTTTGTGATATTTCTGCATTTTTTCATTATAATCGGTTTGCATTTCTTACCTAAATATCGCAAGCATAGATATAGTGTAAAGTTATTTCTATGTGTTAACATTCACGTCGTCAGGTTAGGAGATTTCTGATTTCATATAGACCATTGTTTTGGTTTTAATAATTTGCTAAAATTATTTAGACACATGGGGTAAAGTTGGAATACATGTTAGCAGCTAAAACATTGTCCGTCCTTCAGATAAAGATACGGCATTCACATGTGTACTTTGCCCGTAACCATAGGTTTTTCGCATAACACTATATGTAAAATTATCAAAAAATGCGTAAAGTCTCATCTCCTCATCTTGCTCCATACGGGTATTCCATCTTGCCACACCCGTGGGGCAAGATGGACAGATGGGCCTATATATATATTCTTTTTTTTAAATTTGATTTCCAAACACAAGTACCTAATACGTATTGATTATCAAATACTTATTACCAAAGGTAATTATTAAAATAAAAAGTACTAGAAAATTATAACAGAGTTAATTTTATTAGATTTCAAACGTTAAGTACCCCGTCATGCCCATCTCCCATATATTAGCTGGCCCGTCAGACATTGATCTGCCCTTTGTAGCTGGTGGCTTACCCATCTAGTTGCAGCTCCGCCTGCATGGACATATAAATAATTTCATCTTTTATATCGACCAATGTCATTCTTAATTTTGGTCTTGCTTTCGATTCCGATCCCAGTTCTAGCTTTAATTCTGATTTTGACCCCACACTCGTTTTCAACTCCAGTCTCGTTCTCAATTTCGGTCCCGGTCCCGCTCTTGTTTCTGATCGTGATCCCGTTCTCGATTCTGTTCCCCAACCCGTTTTAAACTCTGATTTTGCTATTAGTCACACTTTCGATATGGACGAAGCAAGAGATAAATAGTTCATTCATTTTTTGTAATTCGATCCCGATTAGGCTCTTCATTCTGATGCCGATTTCATGCTCAATTTTTCATCCCGGTTTCGTTTTTAATTTCTTTTGGGTCTGAGAGTTAGGACTAAAATGGAAATTGAAAACGAAAGTCATTTCTTTTTACATTCTGATAGCGCTACCAATCTAAATTTATATCGTATTATCGTTTTAAAGTATAGTAATTATGGCAACAGACGAGCGAGGTTCTAGAGAAATAAAATTTATATATTTTCGAGAGATATATATATGTCGACAAATACGCTGCCTATCGGAAAAAAACTATCATATCTCTAAAGTTGGATTAAATTACATAAATGTGCAAAATTCGCTTAATATTGGCTAACTAATTAGGAGTTCATCGGGGACCAATATCGTGACAAGGAAATTTTATACTTATAACAATTATGAACACTCATTTTGACATCACGTATGATCCTATAGATTAATTCAATGCAACATCGAAATCGTTTTACTTTAGCGTTAAGTATATCTTTATTTTCGTTGTAACTGATTTTGAGGTTCAACTGTAGTTATATTATTGCTGACACGCAATAATATATAATAATAATAAGCCCTTTTTTATTTCCTGTTTTACAATGGATATGTAATAAAATATAATAAAATAACAGTTATTGGTCAACAAAAATCCCGGTTTGAGTAAAGGCCTCCTCCAAAGATGCCCATTTCTGTCGGTCCTGTGCTATGGAGTCCAGTCTGAGCCTGCTGATCTTTTGAGATCTTCTTCCCAGCGGGTTAAAGGTCTTCCCCTCCTCCTCTTGCCTGGTGGTCCTTTATACTGGGTTACTCTTGTGGTCCATCTTTTGTCAGGCATTCTCGCTACATGTCCAGCCCATTGCCATTTCCGCTTTAGACCAAAGGTCAAAGCGTTTGTAGCTTTGGTGATGCCTCTTATCTTTGTGTGTCGTATTTTATCTATTTTCTTTATATTTAACATGCTTCGTTCCAAACCTCTTTGATATGTATTGATTTTATTCATAGCTTCTGTAGGGAATTTCCAGGTCTGGCTTCCATTAATTAAACTTGGTAATAGACACGTGTTCATAACTTTAGCTTTGAGAATTATTGGTAGGTTGCTTTTAAATATTTCTTTTTGGCTCCAATATTTATTCTAGGTTAGTTGAATCTTCTCTATTTGTATAATATTGCTGTTTTTCTCGAAGCTTACTCTTTTTCCCAGGTAAATGTAATTTTCCACATATTCTATGGGGTTACCATTGATAGTTATAGGTCTTATTCGTGAGTTAGTTATTATCTTAGTCTTCGTTAGATTCATTTCCAAACCCACTTTCGTACTCGCTTTTTGTAGAGACTCTACCATGGATTGCATCTCGTTGACTGTCTCAGACAGAAGCACGAGATCATCAGCGAACCTCGAATGACTTAAGTAGGCGCCTTTTATATGCAGTCCTGTTTTACTATTACAATAATATATAACAACAATTTAATATAATTTACTCCAATTTTACAATGTATGAATTTCTTATTCGTCATCCGATACAATGCCGAAATCGATACAATTCAACTTTTTTGTTTTAGCAACAAAACACTTCGAAGGTTCGCGGTTATACATATGACCTTAAGTGACCACATCTGTTCCAGAACAGTCCGATAACTGTACTATTAAAATCGACATGTCGGCCACAGATATTAAGCTGTTCAGGGCAACTTAACCAAATTTAAAGTCGAATATAAATATCGAACACACAACGATTACAGCAGAGTCACATTGAAGCGCGACAATGAGATAGAAGCGAGCTTAGAATAAGCCTATACCAGACCGGAGATTTACGTCTTTCCCTCGACGTGATCTGCCATGTTCTTAAATATCGCGGAGAACCATACCGTATGTCTAGGATGGATGAATGTGTACACAAATGTATGTGTAGGCCTTGTAGGCATAGGCTGCGTATTTAATTTTGTAAGGTTGGTGCATGGCTAACTGTATATTAAACCTGAAAAAACTATATTGTGCAAAACGAATCAAAAAAATATTTTTTTGACCCAGGTCATCCCTAAAACTTGCCCCAATTACATTTATAGATGTGTTTCGAGTTTTTAGAGCTCAAAAAATTGAAAGATGTTTAATCGTGCAGGCATTCCTGCTACTTTCGAACTCTAACCGTTCAACAATACACTTACACGTAGCAATAAAATATTCAAGTCTGCGAGCTCAAAAGATCAATTGTATCTCTTTTTCAAGCCTTTAGAGCTTAAAAATATCGTTTTAACACCTCTTAACCTTATTGAGTTAAAAAAAACTAAATTTGTATACAATTTATCTCTATTGTTGAAAATTTTCGACATCCTTGAAACCTGTTTTTTTACTTTTAATCCATTTGGCGGTATTTTACGCAATTTTTTTATTAGAACAGGTGACTGAATATCAAAAATCAATGAACCAAAATTTTACGAGTAATTTCGAAAAAGAACTTTTTCACGAATTTTCCTCAACGATATCTTCTGAACGGACCAACCGATTTTAATACGATTTGCATTTATCGGCGCTGTTTTTTTTAATTATTATTATAATATCATATTATCTAGTAATAATATAATAAAATATATAATATAGAATATGAAATATGAAAAAAAAAACTAAAAAATATTCCAAAAAAATTTATTCGAAATTTTTTTTCAATGACATCTGGTGAACGTATCAATCGATTTCTATGTACTTTGCGACAACCGATGCTACTTTCTGGGGAGAAGAGCTGATTAGATTTTGATAGTGATCGGTATAGTAGTCTAAAACTTATATTAAAAAAATTTTGATATTTCTCCTTATCCTTATCCATTAGGTAAATTTGATACAAATTTTTCAAAACTGAATTTCCTAATATGATTAATATTATTCCTAATATATTATGATTTTTTTAATTATCATAGCGGTAAGTTGAAAAGTTTTTATGTGTATGTCTGTATGTTTATACATATAATATCCGACGATGAGCACTTTCAATTTTTGAATATTTTTTTTTTCAATTTCTAAAATTCTGTGAATAGCCAAATTCTAAAAATTTTTTGAATAGGAAAAAAAAATGTGATTCGTCAGTCGCTCCGCGCTGCATTAGGTTACATGTAGAAATAGTCAAAACATTTTCTAAGAAAAAAAATTTAATTCTAAAAATACCGCATTTTGAGAAACTCATGGCATTTTTCAAAAAACTAAAATTTTTTATACAAATTGATATCAAATTTTTTTTTGAAAAGTATGTTCAAAAACAGAAATTTGTAATAAACAATTTTTTTTGAATATTATAACCTTCAATATCTTTTGAACCCACCTTTTGATTTTTAATCACTTGGTAGAATTTGATGCGGTTTTTGAGTACAAAAATTTTTGTAATTAGTGGAAAGTTGATTGGATGGAAATTCTCCAAGTTATTTTAAGGAAACATTTTTGAACGAGACCTTTGATTTTCATTCACTTGCCCGCATGTTTTCAATACAAAACTTTTGTAATGGGCTAAAAATTAATAAAATGGAAATTTTCTGTTATCTTAAAAAAAACCGTTTCTTTTAACACTTTTCATACTGCAATATCTTTTGAACGCGTTGCTTAATTTTCATTCATTTGGAAGCATTTGACGCAATTCAAATACAAAATTATTGTAATGGGTCAAATATCGATTTGATAGAAATTCTCTAAGTTAACTTAAAAACAGTACAAAAATAAATTTTGTTTTTTATTTGTTGAATATACTTGAAACGACTAAATCGATTGACTTCAAAATCAAATCAGATCTAAGTCATAATGAACCCTTTCATAGGCCATGTCGCTTGTCTCGATCGGGTGATTAGTTTTTGAGATGTTGTGCGACGAAAATGGGTTACATACACATGCAAGGACAATTTTTCAAAATCGAACCCGAACCAAGAACTTCCCAATTTTTTCAAAAATATTTACATTTCCTAACAGGAAGTAAAAAACAATATTTCATAGATTTAAAAAATTAAAAACGTTTAATACGTAGAAAAAGTTAGAAGGCCATATTGGTTACAAGGCTTAACCATTTGCATTATTTTCAATAAATCCTCGAGATAAAGAAAAAGGTGTCTCGTTTTCAGTCCATTTAATGGGTACATATTCAGCCCCTGAATTATTGACACTTTACTGTTTGACAATGAATTTAATGATGTTAATTTTGGGGCCCGAATCGAAATGGAATTAACGTGATCATTGAAGGGAGGCCGGCTTTACTCGGATGCGAGAGCTGAAATACGAAACGACGCTGCTGTGATCTGCGTCGATGAAATTTAATCCGCCAATAGGGAGAAGGACAAAGAGCTCGAGTATAATTGATATAGAATTTTAATAACACTTTATGAGCTGAATGCGTCGAGATTGATTAAAAATAAAATAGTTGTACATCTGCCAATTTCAGTACGTATATTTTCGTCGACTCGAAACGTTTACGTTATTACAAAACTGTTTCTAATGTTCGACTTCTTGGGCCCACGAACTCTCTGAGATGAGCACACATGAGTTGAATGAATTCGACCATAACAAAATGTCAAAATATTTATTTGCTCTGACGTTGAACCGGATGTAATAGCATCAGTAGCAATGCTACGCATACCATAAATCCACATCGAACTAGAAAGCAAATTGTTTTTTTTTTGCAATCGATCTTAAAACTTGTATGCGAGATAAATACATACACAAATTTTGTTTGTGTAACTAAAATTGTTATTTCGAAGTTTTGTTGTGAGATTTAATATAAGCTTGATAGCTTATAAAATCTAATCGATTATATATATATTGCATTTATTTGCTAGTTCATTGTAATATCACGCCGATGCATTATATAAAGATATATAAACTATGATCAAAAAACTAAGGAACATTTCTTTACCAAAACACTTCACTCAGCCAACGTACAAAAGCACGCCCTTTTCGTCGATCTTTAATATTAATCAAATGATCGCTTTTTTTTTCGTCATTAAAAAAATCAATTAAACCGAGCTTCCTTCAAATTATAAAGCGGGTAAGTGTTGACCGAGGGGCGGCGCGGCGGGCGGGCGGCGCGCGGGCGCCGGCGGCTGACAGATTGATGAGCCCCCGGACATGGTCATCCAATCCGGCCGGTGCGCGGCGGTTCGGCGTTTTTGTGACGTCGCCCACCCCCGAGATAATTAGCCGGGATGGTTTTTCGACGAGAACGCCGCCGGCCGGGTTCGTAACGTTTTACGCTAGTAGGAATAACAGCGAATTTGCGTTAATTTTTTTTTTTGCAATTCCATCGTTGAAAAAAAAATTGCTTTATTTAATAAGTAAACAGGCTCAATTTGATTTTATTTTCGAATGAAGATTTAAAATCGGAAACTGTAATTTCGTCCGCACATCATTTTATATTGAATGTTGATTTGATGCGAAATTAATTAAATGATCTAGTCCCTTTTCCCAGTTTACAGACATTAATTTACAATGCCATAATAACACCTCGCTTTATAAGGTAAGACAATGGAAATAAAGGAGACTTAAAATTTTATAAAAATTCAGTGATAGAAAGTAAAATTTAAGACCGCATTTACAATTCTCTATCAATTTAGAATGACACCGTCAGAGGGTTTCGACGTATGATGTCAAACGTTCCTCGTTCGACATGGACACCATCGATCCACGATTGTATTAAAAAAGTTAATGAATGGAACAGAGCAATAATAATTATTATTTATCAAATGAAATATGAGATTTATCGTACATTAAAGATAATAAACAAATTTAATAAAAATGATAATAAAAATATATAAACTGTTACTTTTCTTTAATTCAAGCAAATATGAGCTTACTATTTTGGGTTCCAGAACCAATGAAACACCGGAACCATTATAGAGTCTCTCTCGTGTCTATCTGTCTGTCTATTCTGCTACACTCTATTTTCTCCTAACTTATTGGACGAAAAAGTTGCAATTTGGTAGATATACGGAATTAAGTGACCGACTCAGGTATGCATTATACAACTGAACAAATTCTGATTAAGAGTTTACGTTTGGGAAAAAAATTATGATTTTTGTCCAAACAAATAACTTTTGACCAGTGCATCGTGTGATATATTAAGTAAACGGATCTGTAAGCAATACAAATAATTCGAAAAAGTAGAATATCAAAGAGAATGCAAGAAAATTAAAAATTCCCCGTCTTCTGTCTTGTTTTCTAAATTTCTTATGCTAAGGAGTCTAAAATTGACAAAAAAAATTACAGAATATGCATCCATACATAATACTTTAAAAGAAAAGCTAAACAATAATACTAAATACGGAAAAATATTCGTAAAGAGAAAATATTTATAAAACGTGATGTTTGATTTCATCGATAACTAATTATTTCAATCGATGTAACTATCATTTTTTATACTTATAATAAAATAGTCTATATTTAGAGCTTAAATCAATGATATTAAAGCAGAAATTTGATTTAAATTGTAAATCACAATAATTTTTTAATTTTTTTTTAAAGCTTATTTGTTTTAATCACCACAAGCAAATTTGAGTCAGATTTTAATAAACATATTTTTAACGCCAATTGCGTTTGACTAAGATTTAAAGGAAACGTGATAGGGAAATTTGATAATTGTATAGTACGGAATCTTTTCCAGGTGCGTACAACTCGAACTTGGTCGATTTTTATTATATTGTAACCATTGGATGAGGTCGCAGATGTAAGGCCAACTCACATTTGGCAGTACTAATTTGGTTATAAGCACTTATGTAAACAATGACCTCGTTAACATTTATTCGTTCGTAATAAAAATTTATCGAACATTTAATCACTCACATTATTATCTACGATAATAATTGTATAGGTAGATAATGTGAAGAAATAAAAAAAATGCTGCTTGTAATGTTTATACAAGTGTGGTGTTACGTATATTTTAATATAATGAAAAATTTCTGTTTAGTATACCGTCTCCCGTATGGTCTAGTGGCTAGGATACCTGGCTTTCACCCAGGAGGCTCGGGTTCGATTCCCGGTACGGGAATTTTTTTTTTTTTAAATCATCATCATAATAATGCAAAAAGTAATTACATATGGAATAATATCAAACCTCATATCAATTTTTTTAAAGAATAATAAAAATGATACGAATATTTTAGTGATAACAATAAACACGAAAAGATTGGTGCATATCAGCGAGGCAAGAGAAATATGTAAGGATCGGATCATATGGAAATTTGTGGTCCGTGCCTACCGTTTTGGGAAATAAGCACTAGTTTATAACCCCTCAGTTGTCAAATATCTAAACTAGCGCCACCGTCTATTGTCCATCAGTTTCCCGCGCTTTTTTGCGCAGTGCGACGGGACGCAAAGATTTTCATTTTTCGCATAGTTTGAATTAGTACTCTTATAGTTGTTATACATTTTAGGAAAGTAAATAAAATTTGCTAACTCGAAGAAAAGAAAACAAAAGAAAACTAATTGAAAAAGGTGTCCAGTAATAAAAAATGGAATGGTACACTTTGAGAAGCTGTACCTTCCAAGAGTTTGCTCAAATACAAATGAGGGGATAATAATAATAATCTATACATATGATAGACTCATAAGGAAATCAAATCTATACATTAAATATTGTTTTAAAAAAGTAATCCGTATATACTGAATACTTAACAAAAACCCAAAAACAGCTGCTTTTAAAATTTTCATCTGTGTTTCTGTATATTTGTCTGTTTGTTTATTCGAGCATCACTCAAAAACTAATAGACATATTACACTGTACAAAACTTTCTGTGTTTTATTAGGAAACAAACGCTGCTTAACTTAGGACACAATTTTTCACGCTACATCAAGTGAGACTAGATAGAGAACAAATTCAATTTCTTCTCTCTTTTTAATTTGAAATAGTACCTATTGGATATATTTGTACTTGGTACCTGTTCACCGTTAGATTTTCCGGGTTTGCGAGTGTCACAGAAAAAAATGTGTCCAACTTCCATAACTTATTTATCTTTTCAAATCAATAAAGTTCACAAAAAGGAATTATAAACCTCATTATAAACTTTGTGCCTTTGAAGAAGACCCCACGAAATTGCGTGTTAAAATTTTCTATGGATAATGAAAGAGAACGAAAATCAGCTTCCATATTTTTTTTAAGACGTTGTTATGTTTCATAACCAGCACGCGAACGAAGACGCGTTCAACAGCTAGTAATAATAATAATAATGCAATAATAATAGTAATAATAATAATAATAATAATAGTAATAATAATAGTAATAATAATAATAATAATATACGAAAAGCCTTGGTTCTCCAGGCTAAAAGTGTGAAAGCGGCGTGGAAGACTGACGTCTTCTTGTCTAGTTAGTTTTCGTAGTGGAATTATTACGTAACGCATCATTCTTCACTTCCACAAAGGATTAGACGCAACTGCTACGACTTTTGGCTTTTACTATATATTATCATACTACAAATGTGTATCCACTATATCAACGACGTAAATAAATTTTCATACTTTTAAACAGAATATTATTAAATAAAATGTGATTATTTTATACCTTAGGTCACACTTAAACGAGATTAAAGCGCTTATTTTCTACGTCAGGAATATACAGCCAACTATTCGCCACCTTTCATAACATATTTTGATGTTATTAATTCTATTAAATTCTAGATATGGGTAATTTGTTTATTTATTTCTTAATATGAAAATTATTAAAATCATATTTTTTCCCCTCTATTAAATGATCGACAGATTTGGCCTTAGAAGGTGATGTAAACGCTCCATCTTGCCTTAACGTGGGTGCTGCTGCTACAGTACGATATTCGGCAGAGCGGTGGGAACCAACGTGCCCAGAAAATACATCCATATTTTTAACAATTTTGTTACCTGAAGTTTTGTACCTCCAAAAATAACAAACACCTGTTTAATTCACCACATCGGTTCTAAGATATCAATAAAATTCTGACATACCGTCATAGTATTATAGCAAACAAGAAAACCAGTTACATGGTACATTTTCTTTGAATCATGGCATTAATTGCATGGAAATTATTAATTTAAGTCGTCCGTACCAATGCATCATTAACTTCAATTAATAGAAGATCAATTCTAAAATATTCTGAATATTCTTTGCTAAGATTACAGAAAGTTATAAAATTATCTGCATATAATAATTTTATAACTTTTCATAAATCAAATACTCATGACATCACGCGAGTGACGTGAAAGACAGTATTAACAACAATTATTATGAAAATTATTTTCTTTACTGATACTGTCTGCAACAGACATCCAATCCAAATACTTATAGGTTATTTAATGATGATTTAGTACCTTTTAGACTACAATACAAAATGCACATTTTAACTTCCCGCTAAGAAAATTGAAAATTTTCTAAAATTTTCGGAAGTTATTGGTTTCACCCCATTTTGCAAAAATCGAGTTCTGATCAGATATCGACGTTCTGAGGGTCTAGGAAGCTTCCCTGATCATCCCTGAGATGATTTCCGTATGTCGTGTGTGTGTGTGTGTGTGTGTGTGTGTGTGTGTGTGTGTGTGTGTGTGTGTGTGTGTGTGTGTGTGCATGTGTGGATGTATATAAATCTCTTATAACTTTTAAACGGCTTGACCGAATCAAGTCCACTAAACGGCTTTCTAAAGAGTTTTACTAAACTTAGATTTCCTGAAAGTTTGGGTCGATTTGGACCGGTAGATTTTGAGAAATTTTCAAAAAACTTATAAAAATCGCGTCAAATTCCGTATATTTTCGAGTGTTTTGAACTCGAAAATAGCGGGAAGTTTCAGGGTTGGCCTACAGGGTTAACATATTTTTTTTTTGTAACATTAAAAAGGAAGAAGCAACCAAGCGGGTGAGTAGCCCCATACAAATGACCACCGCCGACAAAGAACGTCCGTAAAACAAAAAAATTACGTCGTACCTCGTTTCAAAAAATTGTTCATAAATTCTGCACTATGAAAACAAATGTTAAATATATTCAAATATTTGTATGGCTTTTTGATATCTCAAGAGATCCACATAACAACTACTATCACTGATACATTTTGCAATCATTCTCTGTCAGCGACTTAGTATGAATTAATGTGTTACTGTTATTACCATAACTAAAAATATAATTATCTAGACTTTCGTACGTGCGTGCAATAAATACTGTTTCAACTTGTTCCTATGTAAGACAAGTAGCTTAATTCAGTATCGACCATGGTTTCATTTGCCCCTTCAACTAACACTCAAAAACTTACAACATACAATATTCACAAACAGGCGAACAGATGTAACAGAACTTTAACTCTGCGGCGACCTCGTTGAAATACTTCGATAGTCACTAGCACGTTTTAACACGATAATACTGCAACGAAACCTTGTATTACTATAAACGATTGTAACGTAACTTCGAGATCGTCAACTTACGCCGTAATCGCCGCACCTAACTTTCGCACAGGCCACATTTCGCGATATCCTCGTGTGTTTCTGACATATTTTGCGTATCCAATTGTTCCAGACCGGGGAGGGGAGTTAGCGAATCGAGAGGAAAGGCTCCCCCGCCGCTTTCCGGAAGTATCGACCGTTTTCGAGATCGCTTTCGACTATAAAATCTTTTATTACGCGCGCACGGTTCATTTAACACGACATTAAGTGAATTCGTTCGACAAATGTGTTAAAAAAAAAAATCCGTCTACGGCCGGGGCCGTATTACGATGATATTTAAGCTCGACGTTCGAAAATCACGTCGAAAAGCAGCGCTGTCGTTACGTAACTTCGTGTGTTCTGTACACGAATAGGTAAGCTTTCATAGATTTTCAATATCACGGAAGCTCCGCATGAGGAAGCTCCGCGTGGGAGTCAGTATTACTATTAAAATTGTGAAATTCCAATTTATTATTCATTTATTACTCCATTACTTTGAAATAATGATAGATACATTTATAAATACGCCAATAATAAAAGTGAAGCAGCGGTGACAAGGATTGTCGTTGTTGAGTTGATGTAAAAAAAAGGCAATTAGGCAGCCGAAACGGCAGTAGATTTCATTTTATTTTTATATGAAATATGGAATTTTCGGATTTCCAAAATTTTAAAATGCTGTAATTTCTAAACTAGTGGACCGGTTTGGCTCAAATTTGAACTCGACCTTTGTAATCGTCCATAGAACATGTATGTTAAGTTTCATTAAGGTCTCTAAAGAATTGTAGACGCTATCCTGCTGACAAGCCCCGCGTTATATCGTATACACGTATAAACTTTTGAATCGTATGTCTTTTCTGACTCAGCTCGTAGAGTTAACTTGGAAAACAGTACAATTTTACAAAAGTTGCGTCATGAGGACAAATACAATAATTTTTATGAAATTTGCTAAAAAAAGTCTGTCATGAAATTATAATTACGATCCAGTTTTTGGTTTAAAGGTCATGAAGAACATAATAACGGCTAGTCATATCGATTATTCTAATGTTAAATTTCCAAGGTTAATAAACGAAGCTTAAGATTATCTTTTCCTCAACTTTAACTTGGAATTCTCAACTAAAAACGAAAACGTAGTTTTATCTCTTTCGTGACAAGTTTGGTAGACTCTATGTTATCAAATCTCTCTCTCTCTCTATCATAATGATTATTTTACGTGACTATTCAAATGCGATAGCAATTAACTCTTATGAGCAGTTGAATTTATCGGTCAGATTAAAGTATTAAAACTCGGTTTACCATACTCTTTAAATACGTAAAAGGGCTGTTAAGTTTAACGCTTAAAGAAAATTATTTTATAAATACATGTGAATCAAATTTTATTAAATGAATATATGTGACTAGTTTCCGCCTGCGGCTTCGCCCGTGTGGACATAGAATTAATTCCTTCATCTTGTATATCGACCGGTCACACTCTTAATCATGAACCATTGCTATTTAGCTCTCAATTTCGATCCCGGTTTTGTTCTCGATGCCAATTCGTCTCACTTTCGATTTAGATCGCGGGCCCGTTTTTGGTTCCGAATCCGATTTTGATCTAAGTTTTAGTCCGAGTCCAATTCTAGTTCCGATACCGGTCTCGATCTCACTCTAAATTCTCGTTTCGGTACCGTTCTTCATTTCGATGCCAGTCACTCTTTATATTATAATTTTAGTTCCACACTTAATTTCGACCTCGGTCTCGTTGTCAATCTCGACCCGTCTGTGTGCTGTCAGAGTAAAAATTTATCATATAATAAGTTTGAATTGGGTGAAATTTATAGGACTGACGGTTCGACGTGGAATCATTTGTACGTGGCTTTTTATTTTTTTAATTTCATACACGCCTCGTTTCTATTTTTCATTTACTATTAATATTGTATAAAAATCTGATGATACGTCACTAAGTATTTTTTAACTTGCTGCTATGAAAATTGAAAGATTTTCATAAACCGGGAAGACTGAAGAAGATTGTTTTCAGTACGATTTTCGAAAATAGAATTCTCAACAGATCCTGACGTTTTAGGGTCCTACAAACCGTTCTGCGAGTGACGTACACGCGTATACGCGTGTATATGTGCCCAAGCGGACGTGCGTGCGCGTGGGTGGTACGTGTGCGTGTGTGTCTATGTGTGTATGTTGAAAAATTTCCAAAAGTCTACAATATTTTTTAAACTACTTTATTAATAAATTCCAAAATCAAATTAGTTTTTGTACATAAAAAAAATCGACTATTTTAAACTGCATCAAAATCGATGGATTCGTCCAAAAAATATCGTTAACAAATTGGATTTTTCAAAATTATGTGTAAAATTCTGATGGATTGTTGTTTGGTACTCCGTCATCTTTTTTCGCTTAAAAAACTGCAGTGATGCCATAAAACAGATTAAAATCAAAGAATGTGATCGAACGATATTGTAGTTGAAAAATAAAAAAGGTTTTTGTTCAATATAAATAGTTTTTTGAACTCGAAGAAATGTGAACATGTTAGAACTATATTTTTGAGGTCCGAAATCTCAAAAAAGCACTAAAGTCAATCTTTTGAGCGTGATGAGCTCATTAATGTACTATTCCTTTCTTGAACACTGAACTCAAAAGTAAGAAGTTTGCAGGGATGGCCTATAAAGTCAACCGTTTTTTCAAAGGTCAAAAAGCTCAAAAACGCATCGATAAATATCAAAGCGGGAAGTTTTGGGGATGACCCGCGAAGGTCAATCGTTTTACAGATCTTATCTTTATTATTACCTAATAACACTGTAAAATATTCTTGTTGTTGTTATAAACTAGTACGCTTGTATATTCGCTGCCGGTGCGTTAATATTTAACGAGGTATTCGTTAAATTTACATATCGTAACAAAGTAAATATGTTCGCTCTCTGTAGTGGACCAAACTCGTCAGTAAATTCGGGGTACATTTTTAATGTGACGAGGAAAATAATGTTCAGCGGATCATAATTTATGCGGTAGAAAATGGAATTAAATTTGTTTGTATTTTCTATTCTGTTTGTTGATTTGTACGGTTTGCACGGTTCCGCAGATCCTCATGGATTTTCGCATGCGGGTGGACATCATGACCAAATACGTGTTTGAAACTTTATATACCGTTAAGTGAGCATTCATCCAGACAAACGCCCTAACTGTCATTATTTTACCTCAGTGTAAAAATAAGTTGTAATCGATGTTCTGATTGAAAGATTATGTATGAAAATACTCTTAAGACCAAAAAAAGGAACACTAATTTTGTCCTGTCCATCTGCCAATCCATATATTTGTCGAAGCCTTATAATTCCGCTATTTTTTTATGAATTTTAATGAAATTTTGTAGGCAGTTGCCTCATGTGAAACGATATGTAATCGTTCGAAAATTCACAAAAAATCCTGAAAATTAGATTTTTATAATACATACATATCATTTTGGTATGATTTTTTTTTCTTATCTTTATTAAATAGGATGCTGCTAGATTTTAATTCTAATAAAAATTTAAATAAGGATGGATGATGATCCATCCATTATTCTATGTCATATTCTAGATGATGATCTAGAATATGACATAGAATAATTTTCGAACAAATACCTATATATAGCTTCAATGTTCAAGGGAAGACCAAGATTGGCATCTGAACCGGTATCGGAATAGAGACTATGACCACCATAAAAATCGGGAGCAACATTGAGACTGAAAACAGCAATCAGTAAATATTAATTCAAATACGGCGAAGCAGCTGGGGAAAAGCCAGTTTTCTACTAAATTCGAGACATTATCCGACCTTTTAATAATGAAATGTATGTAATACTAGTCAAATTATTATTTCTACCTAGATCTTCTTTAAGATTCTTACTGTATTTATTAAAAGGAAAGTTAATGTATATTTATCACTGTTTTGGTTCCTACTTTTTTGAATAATATTAGGTCGAGGAAAAATTTTTTCCGTATTTTATACGTAAGAAGTTACAGTGAAATCTCTTTAGATGTGCTGTTTGAATCTGTCTAGTTTTGATACCATTACATAGATCACATTAAAAAAAAATAAGTAAAAATGATGTCCTGCCATTTTTTTTTGTTTTTCTATTCATCGTAATGAGTGAATTTAACGTAGAAATTCGATACAGTTTTAAATTTTATTACAAAAAAGGAAAAAATATGACACAAGCCGCGAAAAATCTATTTTGAATACTATTTTGAAAAAAGTAGAGCAAGATCGGCATATTAATTCTCACAACATAGCTGAAGACATTTGAAAAAAGCTTGATACTGGGATGCCATATAAGCTCAATGAAAGAAGTGAATCGTGTACTCATTTGCGAATTTCTATTGGAACATAATAAAACCGAACTGTTTTTGAAAAGATTGATCACTGTGATGAAAAGTGGATTATCTAAGATAAAAACGTGCAAAAAAGATCATGGTGAAAAGGCAAGCAATCCTCACAGACTATAGCGAAACCCGCATTAATTCGCAATAAGTTGATGCTATGTGTATAGTGGGTTCATTATGAGTTTTTACCGCCGGGCAAAATTATCAAGACGAATCTTTAATGCCAACAGTTGATGAGACTCAAGCAAAAAATAGAAAAAAACGGCCGGAATCGATCAACAGAAAGAATGTGGTTTTTCACTACGATAACGCCAGACCACACACATCTTTAATCGCTCAGAAAATATTGAGAGTTTGGTTCGAAAGTGTTAATGCATCACCGTATATCCCTGACCTTGCACCCTCAGATTCTCACCTGTCTCGGTCTCTTCAGATATCTTTAAGTAGTGTTACGTTAACACCAAGAGAACACTGTTAGTGTCAGTCAAGGAAACACTACAATATATCCAGCAATAGACACCGACTCCAAAAATTACAATAATTATAACTAGATTATATCATCGTAATAATTGGTTTGACTTTTAAGTAATCTAATATTTTTCATTTGATTTTACTTAGGAAAACTCTACAAAATATTTTGATTATTGTTTGTTATTCATAGGTATGTGTTGAATTAAATTTGAAGTGGGTACCTACTTACCTTCTTGCGTGATAAACACATAGATTGTACCTACATTTTGATGACTATAAAAGTAAGTTGTTTATTAAGTTGTAGATGAATTGTTTATTTTTTTTTTATTTTTTAGTGCATATTAATTTATATTGGAATATTTTATTTTGAAATCGGTTTTTTTTGTTATTTTTTTTTTATTTTTAGTGAATCTGAAGTACACTAACTAATTTGTCTGAATATGGGTAGACCTACTAAACTTGCTGCTCATAGATCGTACCCTCACTGTGAGGCATTAAGGAGTTCCATTGATCAGCATATTCGACTACAATTACTTAACCATAATGATCTTACGCTAGGTGACTGAAATATCCGGATAGCCCATAGAAGATTCGACCGAGTATTATTAATTTGCTCCTAAAAATTTAAGAGTTCCGTTACTTTGTCATGGATCCCATAACCAGAACCTAACGAAGCTCTCATCAAACTACCCTTAAAGTACATCCTTTCCAATAAAAAAGGAGTCATTGAAATCGGTTGGCGTGATATTGAGTTATTCGTCCATTTGTCGCGCACGCACTTAATGCAAATTTAAGATTTATATGATTTTCTCATGGATACCATTGTCAGAATTGAACCAAATTGAAATGGAACCATATGAGAAGCACCAGATTTCAAATAAAAAAAAATATCGAAATCGGGTCATCCAGTCGAAAGTTCTAAGGTAACAAACATAAAAAAGTCAAATTGAGAACTTCTCCTTTATAATTTTGAAGTTGGTTAAAAATAAGCTAGAACATGCAAATACAAGGAAATGGAGATAGTTACCAATACGGTAAAGGTACACTTATGTAAATTTCGTATGGCGAAAAAAGTAAACATATGAAACCTTTACGAAATCGAGATATTTTGTATTAATTAATGAATGTTCAATTAATCTATTTTGTGCCCGCAAGCATAAAAGTGTTTTTAATTTTAAATACTTCAGTTTCGACATCATATTACTCTTGACACTGATTATTTACACAGTTATGACTATGTCAAAAATATATTTTAAGTGATTTTTAAAAGCGATCGCCACATCGCTGTGACATTTCTATTGCTGTCCCGATGGCAAATGTCCAAGCCGGTTTTAGACGCCCTACACAAACTACCGACGGGTCGGTAGCCGGCTGTATTACGGAGCGACGCGGACACCGACTAATTGCATGTGAAGCCCGCCCGCGTTGCGGCGCGCGTATAAATTAGGCGCCATCGAAGCGCGAACCCCGCGGACATTAGTGCGGCGCGTCTGTCGCTGCTAATGACGTACGCCCATTTGTATCGGTGGGCGGCGGGGGCGGGCGGCCGGCGCCCGCGTGGGCGACGGTGATCGCTGCTGAAGACGCTTCAAACGGCGAGAGGAAGTCGGTTATCTTTAGATCATCGGTGACCTAATCACATTAAAGATTGTGCCCTTCTTTTGTATGTCTTTTGTTGTTGTGAAGAACGCTTAGTATTTTTACTTGCTGTAATGTGCAACCAAAATAAAGAAAAAAAATGATTATGAAAAATAATTAAAAAACGAAAAGACAAATATATTTTTTTTACCTAATACTTGGATAGGTTAATTGAAAATAATTATTATATTTCGTTGCGATCTTGAATCATTAAGGGGTTTAATTCAGTGTAACCTAAGTACGACAAATAGTTGTCAGTAAAAGAATCTTAAACATGGGATAAAGCGGCACGCTGTTTTTCACTTACATACATACTGTATGTAAATTAATAGCAGCACAGCACTTTATCCCTTCACATAATATCATATTCTAATTACAATAAGCATAATAAAGTAAAATAAACATAATCATAAAATAACTTTTGCTAACGATTGATGAACTGACCTATATCATTTATTCTTCTGCGGCTCGTGCAATGTTGCCACTGTTCTCCCCACAGATGACTTTTTTCCGATCCCCGATCTCTCGTGCCTTCAGTGCCAACGCAATACGATCAGAAATCGTACGCATTTTTGATAACAAAAAATATGGCGACGTAATGTAAGTGATGACTTTATTTAGTGACAATGAGTATTTGAATATAAGTTTAGTGTACGCTCAGTGCGGATATGATATCGGTTGTAAATAGCAAATATAAATTGCATTTTTATTATGGTTTGACGCCAAAGATTAATGACATCCATAAGACTTGGTTACGTATTGTTGCCAAAACGCGCTTGCAATAAGATGGCATTGATGCCACATTGCGCTTGATTTATTTTTTATAGTAAATCATTTATGTCATATTTTATGAACCAGACTATCTTTTTAAACATTAATAATATAGATTAAATACGACTGTTATATTCCGTTACGAAGACCCGTGACGCGGCGCTTTTCATTCACGTACTACGTACATACGTATATGCGTTAGGTACGTAAAAAAACCATAAGCGGAACTACAATAAAACAAAGGGACGAAAATTGCATGCAGCTCTAATAGTATTGTCATGGTATACGCTTTGCGCTACCTTTTCCTAATATTGTTGCATTTTATTACAACGACATCTACATTGTTCATGAATCTTACGAGTCTCCGTAATCAAGAATTGTTAGTCGACAAACAGACTTGCAAAATTGAAAACAAAACAAGAGTGACGTCGGTCCGCCGCGCCGGCCGCGCCCGCGTCTGGCGCCGACGTCTCAATAACGCGGGCCGGCGCGGCGGCTACGTGACTCCATCGGCGTGCGTACGCGCTTGCGGGGAGGAGCATCTCATTTTAATTCGCTTGCCAAACTGACATTCGCCACGAACTGAAAGTTCAGACGTCCGTTGGACTGACGACAAATAAACAGGATAATACCCGGAAAGTGAATTAAGAAAGTGTTTAGGAAATTCCATTTTATTATAATGCGATGAAGTTACTTTTCTTACGAATTCCTTAATACGGCTTTGATCGAGTGTTGTGTTGTTGAATCGTTCTAAAAAAATTATCGTTTTGTTCTCGTGCGTGTAGAGAAATTAAGTTGAAACCGTGTAGACTAACAACATTTCATAATTAAATTGGATTGAGTTACTGATTTTAAAGGAGACCTTTGTCGAAAGACAAGCTGTGAATAGGGGAGAAAAAACCGAGTGCCGAGAATAGGAATTAGTTTAAAATAATTATTCTCTTACCTCATTATGTTTAACTTTAATAATATTGTTGTATTAATAAGTGTAATATCAGCAATAAAGGCTTATTTATTTATTTATTTTATTTATTTATTTAATTTGCTGATTTCACTGTAGAGAAAACAAAGAAATTGAAAAATTTTAAATTCGCAATAGACAATACACTTTTAATTTTTTTCTAAATGTATTTGTATAATATTATCCTATGAATTAACATTTCTGGCGTACAAAACTAGATTATATCTACCAACTTAAAAAAAAAATTGTAATAAATCACTGTACCATAGATTTACTTTATGAAAACTAATATCCGTTCGCATTGACATGGAACGAATTGCTTCATTTTGTATACTGACTGATTACACGATATCACGATCACAATTGCTACCCCGTGCTCTATTCTGATTTCGGTCCCGCCGTCGACGCCCATTTGCCTCACTCTCGATCACGCCCCCGCTTTTGATTCCGAACCCGGCCTCTATTTTCTGGTCCCCTTTTAGATCCTCGTCCCGCTCTCAAACTTCTCAAACTCCCGCTCTCAGACTTCAGTACTTCTCATTCCGACTCTAGTCACGCTATTAATTTTAATTTTAGTCCCACACTCGGCTTGGACCTTGGTTCCGTTTTAGATTTGGATCACAATTCCGCTCCCCGTTTCGTTTACGATTTAGATTCTGCTATCGGTCACGGTTCCTATTTAGACGAAGCCGGGGCAAGTACTCGTATCAAAGTACAATTTAGAAGCTTTTTTTCTATCTGATCTTATGCATAAAATAATAATAATATATTTATAAACACACAAATCCTACAAACTTAATAACATCCTACTTATTATAGCTACTCTTACGTAAGAATGAAATAAATATTACAAACACTGAGTTTTAATATAACACAGTAAAACAAACGTAAATCATGTATAAAAATTTCTTCTGACTATAGTAATCTTAATTACCAAATAAGTGTATTTACAAATATACGTATAGGATAGACTGGATAAATTATTTTATTTAATTATTTTAACCAAACTATTAAATACCGTAGACAATCCAAAAGATTGATCTATAGATATATAGATAGCATAACTTTGTTGTTCGTGACCAGATTGAAATGAAATAAGCAATAAATATTATGAAAAGCTTGTGTACGTCAGTGAAAACGGTATTCATATCGGTTAAGCCGTTTCTGAGATTAGCGTGCCCAAACGCACAGTACAAACGGATAATAATCCTAAAAACTATTTTTTGACCTCGCTGCCATAAATACAACGTGAATAAGTTCTTTGTTTTCTTTTTTGAAAAATATTTAGTATACAGATACCACTCGTTTACAATTTTATTATATCTATAGAAACTGATGTATTTAACAAATTCGACATTCTAATTTTGTATCAAATACTTTATAATAAACCAAAAGAGTCTTATAACCCATTTCATTTTAATTTTTATATAATATTTTTGTATAGAACCTGAAAAGGGACAGTACTTTTTGTATGAACTAAAACATTTTTGAAAAATTCCACACAATTATGTCAAAAATATCGATTTACGCAAATTCCTAAACATTTTTTCCTTTATAATTTGTTCTGTTTTAATAATATTTGTATCACATAAAAAGACAAAGGGGTATCCATTTATTTATGAAGCTCTATTTTTGAAACGTGATATGATGCCCTTATGGAGTTTACAAAAATTAACAAAAAAATTGTGATACTTCGGAATCCCTACCATAATCAAACGCTTTGTAATTTTCAATATTTGAATTTAATACAAAGATACAAAACATATCATTTCATTAGTTTATTATTGTCAGTATAATTTTATTATCCGACAACAATCGTATACCTTAATAACTTATGTGTAATATTATTAAATAATAGTCAACTACTAACACAATTTAGTGTTTGAGCATTCTTATAAGTGATTGCTGTATATACCCTTTTAATGTTTACTTTCGTATGCATAGAACCTCGTCTGTATTAGCGAGCATTTCCTTTAATTTACACACATAAAATCTCGGAACAAATTCCAAATTCTAATAAAGGAAGTTAAAAACGTTTTCCTTTTCCATTTCCTCATTGCCTCAGAGACGAGGCGAGAAATTAAATAGACTCTAAGTCTCTGAATTAGCGTAATGACGTTCCTAAATCTCTTTTTACTTTTTAATTTTCGATGGGAGTTAGATAAAGGACGGAGCCGGGACGGAATATTTTCACGACACTAAAGTGGGAGCATTACAGTGCCCCGGTAATGGTTTTAAATCACGAACGCCTTAAGTACTTCCAATAAGTTAAGTAGCGATCGGCGACGTTCCTACAACGCCCGCTGTATTATTTTAAGTCTAAACGAAGTTGAAATTCACGTAGATAATATAATAAATACATGAAGATTTTTCAAGGATTCGTAGATACTGAAATATACACTACTTACAGATTTCAAGGCACGGAATAATAAGATATTAAAAGAAAATAAATATAAGCAAAAATATTTCACAATATGTCCTGTTATAAAATAATTAAAAAAAATAAACACTGAATTTATAATCAATGTCTTGACGTTAACGATGTTAAATATGCGAAAGCGTATTAGTCCTTTTTTTTTTATTAACACCTCAACAATGTTTTTCACGGTTATTATTTTATTATTTTTCCGGTTATGTATTATAATTTAAACTTAAAAAAAAAGTCTGTGACAGAAACATTTAAAACCACCCTCTCAACTATCACTTTTAGAGGAAGAAAATTATAATAGGTTCGAATGTTTAAGAGAAAAACCCGCCAATGAGGATTACGAATCACCATACATCAGTGTTGTGTATTTATAAAAAAAAAACTCTAATAGACTATTCAGCAAACAGGATTAAAACCTTCTAGACCATTCATTGAACGTTCAACATGAACTCGAGCCAATTTTATTTTTATTATTATTATCATAACTCACGCCTATTTCCCAGAAGGGTAGGCAGAGATTATAGATTTCTACACGCTGCTTACTATGTTTTCAATCTCTTTTGCTTCACTGACATCCGTCCATTTTTTATGCGAGCTCTTCGATTTCAGGTGCTCAAAATTTGAGCCTCTTTTAATATGCACTAATACGGCTGCATGGGATCTTCTAGGGCGACCCATGCCGACCTTCCATCCGTTTTTATAAATTCCGTTTTGTCGATCCGCTTTCATTCATTCCTTTCTTTAACTACAACATCGACGTTCCGATGAGATCATTGTCACCTTCTCCGATAAATCGCCACACGATATGTCGTAATACGAACGGCGCACGCGACGTATCAGCACTCGAATACGGACAGACGCCTCCGAGGACGGCCGCGAGCGGCGCACGATTTGTTTCAACCACGTATTACTATCGTCTCGATTTCCTGGATACGTGTTCTTTCTGTGTCCCCATGGGACGCTTCGGTGTCGAAATCGTCCCGCCGCGGCGAAAATGAGATAACAAATAAACAAAATTTTCGGCACATTTCATTGATGCGAATGAAATATACGCACTGACGTGAATATAGTCTTAGGACGTCAACTTCAATCAAAATACAAAATAGATCAGATTAGTTTTGGAGAGATTTAAATTAAGAGCAATTACATCTCAAAAGCATGGCGTCACAAATTCATAACTATTAAATATAAAGAGGAGATGTATTGATCTTATTTTTAGTATTTATGAATACGATTTTTCTTCGTTATTCAGTAATGTTATTCAGTTGAAGTACTATATATATATTTAATACGTCAAAATACACATAACAGAAATGACAATAAAAATATTCACCATTTCGCTATATAAATTTACATTAACAATGAAACACACATAGCTACATGTAGATTAATGACAGACTTATTGCATTTCTTTCTCGTTACAGCTGTTTGCTGCGTGAAGTTTTACATGTACAAAATACGTTACGAAACTCAATCGGAAGTGACGTAATAAACGAAAATATAATAACTCCAAAATGTAAATCTATTAGTGGCTCGAGCCGAGGGTGGGGTGCGGGGCGGGCGGGCCAATTCGTTCCGCCCGAATCGCCTAATCGCTCTATCGCGCTCGATGGAAAAACTTGGAAATTTGGCAGCCTATTAAATCACCATAATTTTCTTCGTTTGACTCGAAGGTTGGACGAGTCACTGGAAACGCGAGGCTGTCTCGACAATTAATAATTGCCGGATTGTGAAGTGCTGTCTGCGATCGTCGAAGTACTAGAAGGGATTATTATAACAAAAAAAAAATTTTTTTATGGTAGTAGTATGTCTTAAGGGTGTGAAATACAAAAATCTCAAAATCTAATTACTTTGAACTTATTATTGTAAAACCTATTGGATTTTATTATTGACTATTACAAAGTTTACCGATTAAAATTGCTTTTTATTTAACAATTCAACAAATATATAAAGAATCTCTGTTTATACATATAATCTGATGCATCGAAAGCTTATAGAACTAATTCTGTACAAAAATGTATTTTTATAAATTGCTGCTGTAATAATATTAAACGTTAATAATCAAAAACAGTAATTTTAATAAAAAAGTTTATGATAATTATTTTGAATAGAATGAAACGATTTTAATCCTTAGATTTATTATTTGAAATCGAAACGCATTTCAGTTTAAAAATCTTGTGTTTAAAACTTTTGAAAACTTTACATTATTTTATGAATTCATAATGCAAAAAAATTTGTTAGTACGACATATATAAGTATGATACGTTTAATAATTATTCTTTTGGATAGTTTTAATTTATATAAAAAGTACTTAATATGAAATAAAGATTGTGTAAAAAGGTTAGTATTTTTTTTTAATTGATCTATAATTTAAGGAAAACTAGATAATTAATTTACGATATAATATTTCTAGCTGCGTTAGAAATATAAATAATGGAAATAGTTCATAAGGTTATATGTGTAGGTACATCTGATTGTGGATATATATATATATGTATCAGAATTTCTTTACTTGCCCATGATTCTGTATACCTGGAATGAGTTATGAGAACAAGTATCGCTAACATTTTTTCATCATCCCAGAAAAGTCAGAGAGTCATCCACCGACTCCTTTTAAAAGTTTCTACAAACCTTTCAGTTTAAAAGTCACTTTCAAAATTAAATTTGCGGTCCACATTTTCCTTTTAACTGCTATTCGGACTGAAACCCGTTAAAAGGAAGACATGAAACAAAAATTAATTTTAAAAGTGACTTTTAGTTGAAAGTGAGTTTACAAGGAGATGGTGGTAGAGGCCCTAAATGAAATAAAAAACAACAATAGTGTAGCCATAGCGTATGAACAAAACCTAGATTTAAAAAAATACAGAATCGGATTATTGCCAAGACTATAATGAACGGAAAATGAAAATGAAGCCGGACTAAAATAATTGATTCTAAAAAACAGTTAATAAATACATTTAAAAATATGTCTTCCACAAAATACTATAGATTATAAAACGAAATGAGAATAAAGAAAGAATAAAAAAAAAACAAATTATATGAAACTTATGACATACATAATTGTGTATGTGTATGACACACACATACACAATGATATACACAATCAATCATAAATCGAAGAAAGTAAAGCAATCTAATAGCGTACGTGTACTTATCGCTGTATACTACGCTGTATGCATTATTGAAATAATTGATAACATTACGTTAAGTTTAAGGAAAAATGGGACAATTTCTTTCTTAAACATGATTTACGAGTTCTCCGACCGCAAAAAAAAATCAGATACATACTGAGTTTACTTGAAAGATCAACTCGAAGGTTATTAGTTACCACAACAGACTATATAACACCGGTTAAGTATCTTCTTTCCCTTGGATTCATAGCGCATTGTCTACATCAGTTAGTGTGAACTCTTCAATATCACATTGACTTTTTAAATCTTTTTATTTGCATATAAAAAAAATCACTTCATTTCTAATTCTCTTTGAACACTCGTATTTTTTAATATGAATAATAACTCTTACCAAATATTGCTAATCGAATTCACATCTACATAAATATATTATCAAACTTTGAAATTATTTTGAGGATTAAATAATTATAGGATTTTACTTGAACTTTTATGAAAAAAAATTAAATAAAATAAACGTGATTAACGATTAAAACACCTTTATGAATAAGCAAAACAGGTTACGAAAGTCATTACACTGGAAAAGTTTAAAAATTCCTTCACCGCGCCGTTTCTTATTTAACGTCCGCGGCTCCTGCGGCAAACTCATTCGCATTTACCTTTGTATTCGCCTGATTCTTTGTTATTGTTGAACTTATTTCATTTTTCTCTCTTTTCTCTCTTTGTAATACTTTTGATAGGTTACTTTTTTTCGGGCTTTAATTAATCGTCAAAAGAAAGTTCCCGTTGACGATTTACGAGATTTATAAGAAGATTTACGTTAAACTTAGACAACGGCAGAATTATGTATATTTATTTACATTTGGCAAAGTTTGGAAAACGTAAGTGTAATAATGCAATTGCCGAGTATAAGAATAGGACAGCATGCGTCATATCAAGTCTATTTGTACGGCTCCGTTGCATTGAGACATTGTTTTCTAACATTAGCATTCATATACTTTTTTGAGATGACACTTGAGAAAGAAAAGCAGTTGTGTTCAACACTGGTAACCCACAACTCTCGGAGCCTCGTGTACCGATGAACTCTGCTTAATTTTAGATATATTTCTTATCCATTAACTACGCTATTTTTCAGTTAATTATTGTGGTAGAGCCATTCTGTGGTCAACTGGGCTACAGCACGAAAATGGATCGGCTCAATCAGTGTACCAGATATCATACGACACTCTTAGAAAATACAGGCGTGAAGTGACGACTTCCACTGTTACATTTCGTCCAGCAAATAAAATATACTGTCCTTCCATCGGATATCCTATTCCTACCTAAGTGGCCGGCGGCGTACCTATTAGTGACTCCTATGACCTTGCGTGTGTCCATGGGCAGCATTGACCATCTGCTTTTTGGTGACTGGCATGCTAGATCTGCCCATTAACTTGATTAAAAAAAAATAAGTCATACACTAAAGCATTTTGAAGAAATCTGCATTGTGAGGGTATTTAAAAGATATTTATTCATTTTGTACGTGAAACCTGTAGACAGCGACGAGCTCGCGAACTGTCGTGCAAACTTCACCGAGCGTTCACGTTACCACGAACCTATCACTATTATTTATATCGTTACATTGAAAACGAAACGTATATTTACAAACTTATTATTATAAAGTCTTTGTTGACCAAAAACTAAGACCTCATATTACTTTTTGCAGTACCCAACTGGAACTTTGTAAGACTTTAATCTTCCGTCCTTTATTAATTTGAGTTGAAAGCGAAAATATCTACGAAGTCAGCAAAACATGTTATCTTTGAGGCAAAAGCAAAGGCGAAAATCTGGGGCTCTCGGATCTCTTCATTGAGAGAGTAAATATGCGAAGAGTATTTCCTCATTAACTCGTAATTTTGAAATTCGGAAAAAAAATTCATAAAGACAAGCAAAGACGAAACTCGCCAAATCTCCTATCCCGTAGATAATTTCTGACCCCAATCATGGAGGAAAGGCGACCCCCTCCATAATTTAAGACGAAAATTATCTAGAGAGTACAACGAGCTATGCGCTCGAATATTTTAGATATGCAAGATAAAAAAATAGACGGTAAAGTGCTAGCCAGATTCGTACATGAAGGGTTCCGTATCTCCGTACAATATTTTATAAATACTTCGGTTAAAGATAGACGTTTCTTGTGTGACGACCCTCTTAAATTTTTAATTTTATTTCATTTTTAGTATTTGTTGTTATAACAGCCATAGTAGTTTATAATCAGTGAAAATTTCAAGTATCTAGTTAATGCTATTTATTATAAAGATCGATTTAGAAACGCAGAAAAGAACACATTTCTCGTATGACGACCCCCTTTTATTTTAAACTTTATTTTAGTTTCAGTATTTTTTATTATAGCGGTCACAGTAACCCATAAGCGGTGAAAATTTTAAATGTATAGCTATTACGGTTAAAGAGATAGAGCCCTGTGACAGGTGGACGGACAGACAGTGGAGTCTCAGTAGTTGGATCCCGTTGGCACCCTATTAGTACGGAACCCTAAAAACTACAAAATATAAAAAAATGATTTACATACGTTTCATTTTTAACGATTTATTAAAAGACACGCTTTGGAGTTAAAGAGAGACATTTAAATTGCAAATGATAGTGATTTCTCTTACTAAAAACATAAAAGAGATAGCAATAACTCGCCTCGCGCTTTACGAAGACAAAAGACAAATTAGAAACGTATAAAGTATCTTTTGAAATACCGAACAAAAGAATTAACTTCACAAGTTAAAATACTTGATAAACCACATAAGGTTGCTCTTGAATAATTTTGATCGTCCTATTTAAGAAAGGAGAATACAAATTTTTGGTTTTGATAGAGAAACGCAACAAATCAGTAATTAAAATTTGCAGCATTAAAATGAGTGTTAAAACAATTCTCCACTTTTATTTTTTATTATTACCGTATCCCTTAAATCAAAAAAATCATCATATATTGCATTTTCCTTAAATCACGTTGAACCATAACACTTTAACATAGAATATCAGTCTACCTATTTATTTGGAAAAAAAATATTTAATTATAGAGTTAAACATAAAATGGCGCAAATGTTTGAAATTTAATTTTCCAACTTGTCTACGATTCTAGGTCGTGTATACTGTACATGCTTCGTAGTGGCCGCGGTGCGCGTGGTACGGGAGATGCCTTTTAGTCTAATTAGTTGTCGAGCAGCGCACTAATATCTAAGTTGTTCTGTGGCTTCACATTTATAAGTATAACCAACAAAAGGCTTTATTCGCGTGACGTCATCACAAATGTTAATTCGTTTCGTTGCTTCGAACAAATCGCACTGACGTATTTCACGTTAAATTGTAACTTCGATATTGTATGACTGGGATCATTTACATATTTGACAGTTGATAACGACCACATCACGTTAATGAAATACGAAATGCTTTGAAGTACGAGGGCGAAATAATTCTGAAATCACCGAGAATCTGACGTCGTACGTACGCACGTAGCAACGCGACCATGTATCCTCGGCGGTATAACGCTTAATTTGGAAATGAGAGTATTATTATTTATGTAATCCAAAAGTATTCCTGAAATTATTAAAAATATATATATATATATAAACACACCCAAAAATACTAAACATGTCTTCGTAAAAAAGTAAAACACAAAGATATATTTTAAAATATGTAAAATGTTTATTCCATAAAGAAAATGAAAACAAATGTTATGATTTTTGTAGCGAAAAGTTCTATACATACGTCAGGCAATTTTTAGATATGCAAAATCTTCTGAGTTCACATCACCGACACGCTAATGCGGTATATATTTAATTTAATTTAATCGCAACATTGTTGGTGTTTTATTTAAATTAAAATACATACATTTTGCAATTCAATCCTTAATATACACATTGTTTTAATTTAATGTTTACTAGGCCGACGCAGTCCATGCGTTTTGGTTAATAAATAAAGCGTATGTAATTGTAGCTCGAAGTGCCGACGTATGTGACCAGACTAACGTTAATGCTTTTAATTTACAAATTACAACATACAAATTTTTGACAATACAATTATTTTGAAATCCCAAAAAAGATACGTGTTTTTCACAGTTTTAAGGTTTCATTTCTGTCGGCAGTCTCCAATAACTATCAATTTTTTCATATATTTAGTTTAAAAGGAAATTGCCAAAATACGATTAAAGCTGTATACAATCATAATTTTTAGTCATACTATGAATTATTTCTTGTGTAATTAATTGTTGTATAAATATAAAGCAGCTTTCATAATGTCCTATCAAATTACGATACAAATTGATTAATAAGATGTTTCCAATTAGAGCAATTTTTGTATGTAAAATTTATAAGCACTAGTAGTTGCTAGGTCTATATACGTCTGTAAGACTTTTTCAACGCAAAAAATAAGGACGGACGCGTATTACAATGATTTTGAATGCGTTGCATGCAATCTTCCACGTTAGTAACGTTAGATATGACGTCAGTACCTACAGACTTTGCATGCGTTTGTAAAGAAAGCTCTTTATCACAAAAAAAAACTCTAATCACTTCTATAGTCCTCTGTATACGCAATCATATTAGGACGCAATTCATTTATGTGAATAAAGGTTTCCAATGGAGTAGCTCCACAAAGGGGTCGTAAAAAATGAGACCGTCTTATTGTTATTTTATACCCCACTTTGTGTATTCGAAAACGATAAGGGTGTTTCCGTTCGCGCAAATGAAGATATAAAAGTATCCTTAAAAAGGCGACGGCACTTTGAATGCGTCGAGCGGACGGTCGCTCGCAAGATAGCCGCTCTATATGGCGAGCACCTCAAATTGAGTAATTTGGGGTCAAAAAATTGACCCGAGCTGACCACAAAAAGGTCATAAGTGGTCAATAGTTTTGACCGATTGGTCAACAGTACAACAAATTTCACAAGGTATTTAAACTTTCTAGATAATTTAGAAGGCTATAGGGTCTCAAAACGATCGTATGGAGCTTAGTAAAAATTATTCTAAATAGTCCCGATTGTCAATAGATTTTAATAATTGGTCAACATTATCTGCGTATCAATTAACAAAATAGAACACTCAAGGACAATTGGTTAACACTAATAACCTATTATTACCATTTTGTGACTGATTTGTCTCACTTTTTATCCTGAATTTCTTAATTTGAGGTTCTAAGTAGATGAAACCAATAAGAGCGCCATGATATTACATAGGTAGCACTTAAAAATTTTAGAACTGACTACTTAGAAACTGTAAATTAAATAAAACATTTATATTTTAAAAATGGAAATCTTTACCAACCTTATTACGTATATTGTATTCATCTGCCTTTTTTTTTTTATAAATTGGCGGCAAAAACAAAATTGTTTGTCTAACGTCAACACGAATTAAACGCGAAAAAATTTTTTCAATGATTTTCTACTATTTCCGTTTCCATTTACGCCAACAAGAGACTTATAACAAACTTCAGTTGTTTTTCCACGATGAAGCTCCATTTCTTGCCACTGTTTATTTCTGGTTTAACGAGTTTAAACGTAGTCGCATTTATCTGACTGATGATTTGCGTGAGAGACGTCCTTCTACGGTGACGAGCAAAGACAAAATTAGTTCTGTGCGACTAATTATAGACTGTGACAAAAAAAGTGACTTAGCAGTAGATTTGGGCAAGCTTAGAAATCGTAATGAATTATTGCACAAAGTGATTCATTAATATTTAGCGATCAGTAAACTTTGTACTCGTTGGATACCTCATAATTTGGCCGAAGCTCAAAAACTCCGTCTTGTTAATTGGTGCTGCGAAATGATGCAAAGATTTGCCAGTGGTAACTCAAATGATGTGTACGACGTGGTCAAAGGTGGAGAAAACTGGAATTACTGTTACAGTATCGAAATCATTAGACAGTCTGCTCATTGGGTGTTACCGTTCGAGTAGTTGGCGACTAAAGTAAAACGAGGTTGAAGCGTCAGAAAAAAAAGATGCTGATATCTTTCTTCCGAATGATAGGTTATTATGCAAAAATTATTTTAGAAAATAAAACAGTCTCTGTAAACTGGTAAATTGACGATTGTTTACCTCTTACTCTGAAAATAATTTGGGAAAAACGATCTCGCATTAGGATTCTCTGTCATAATGAAAACGCTTTACCACATATCGCCAGACAAACAACTAACTATTTAGAGACGTTAGGTATATAGATACTAACTCGTCCGCCTTACAATAATCTAGACCTTGCACCACGCGATTTGTAATTATTTCCTAAAATAAACGAAAAACTTTGAAGAAAATGGTTTACGGACGGCGAGGAAACATATGAAAAGGGTCGTCGAAGCGTCCACTAAGTTTGATTGGGCAAAATGCCCAAATCTGACCTTTGAGATAGTGCCCTTGCACTATTTTGAAAAAAAATAACAATAAAAATAAGTTGCTAGTTTGTTCAGTTTTTGAATTCCTAAGGTCCAGATTGACCCACGTACTGTCTGATAAGATTTATAATGTATAAAAAAATCAATTGAATTTCAATAAATTCAATTCAATGAAATTCAGTTTCGAATGTGCTGTACACCATATGAACTCATGACCGTCGGCCTATATGCACACATTTTGTTATGAACCTAGTGTAAACACCCGAACAATCGATTGTGTTTTCGTGTGATAAGAACAGATAAGGCGAAGCAAATTGATAGTTTTATCAGCGGAAATAGACCCAACGTCGACTACTTTCCAAGATAAGCTCCCTCCTTTCTTTAGGCTCGATCGGCTGATTAAGTGGATTATGCGATAGCGGCCGAGGGGTCAAGAGCGTTGGTTTTGAACCGGATGGTATCGGGTTCAAATTCTGACTATAGGAAAATCGACCAAAGCCCTCCGTATTTCGTTGAACATGTTAAACGGGTGGTCTCAATTGTGTCCGTATTAATTACAGCAGTAGTTAACAGCCATCAATCTGCACTGAGCCTATAAGAAAACACATCAATCGACCACTTACTTGCGTAGAAATTTAGTAGCTGTTGTTTTTGGTTTTTGGAAGAGGAACTAACCGGAGCCACGTTTTTATGTCGAAGCCTAATCAAGCGATGTGTATTCCGATACACATACCGGTGGCAGAGCTATATGTAGAATTGTGCAACATTACGGTCTGAACGTGATAAAAACGAAGACAGTTTATAGATGAAAGGTTCGCATATTCCGAAATATTCCGGCTCTAGGCCGTGATTTACACGCCGACGCATGACTTTAGTATATTTATGCAGAAAGCTTATACTAGTAGAAAGACGATATTTTACATGCTACGTTCTATATCTAGCGTCTTGATACAACCGGATGAAAATAGTCGATACGAGACATGCCCTAATTTTTGCTATAAAATCATGAAAGCACCTTTGGTTATGATCATGTGGTAGTATATCATATTACGTTACAAATTTAAATTAGGGTTTGAGCTTAATTTTTTTGTGTATCTATCTGTTAACATTTTAACCAATTAAACGACAATATGAAAGATATTCTGAATATCCTATTTTTTTGTATAAATCACTCATGTACTGTGCTAGATTTTTGAGTATTTTGCGAATCGACGGATATTATTGAACATAACACATTGAAAGTTTCTAAAAGTGTGTTTTGAAATACCTGATTTCAAATAAAAACAATTGATTTTTATTTTGAAAAAATACATACAAATTGATTTCTATCGGACGCAACTAGACGACATACCAAAACATTTCATAAGTCTTCATCGAATAAAAAAAAATATTTACGAAGTACACGAAAATGAAACTGAGAACTCATTTAATATTAATTAACATATTTAATAGAAAAGATGGGTCGCAAAAGACAAGACTTAAGGAAAAACTCAGCGATGTGACTCCCTAAATTAGATTTTCATAATATTATCGATGATAATATCTAAGTCTTTCAACACAGAATAATGAATCAGAAAACATCAAAAGTGATGTTAACTGAACATTAAAATTCCAGTTTCAGACCTCGTCATGGAGAGGATCGAAGGAACTTGTGAAAAATTTATGATTAAAATTTGGTCCAACACAAAATCTGGGATTCATACGTTATAATTTACATTTTACGAACGATTTTACATATTTGAGAATTGACCTAACACGCTGTTTCTCCGAGTCTCGAACAATAAATCCTTAGAGCTCTCGGTAGACAGTTTTGTTTCAGTTGTTTTGCCTAGTCATATATTATTTTCTAAGCAAAAAAAAAAAAAGCGTCAGTCACGCTCACCGATCCCGCTAATTCCCAAGTCTTAAGTGACGGGTTTCGGGTGAGGCTCTCAGTGCGTACTAAATAAAAATTTTCTTGAAAATTTTTACCTGTCAAATCTTTTCGGAATGATTAATGTATTATCTGTTTCATCGGAAGGGATTGCGATGGTACAAAAGTAAAGTTGGTTTTCGTTGGTGGTAATGTAATTGTTGTTGTGACGAATTTTAGAATTAAATACAACAAATTTTCGTGTTATGTTTTTTATGATTATTTAGAATTTAGTAAAAAATGATATTGACTGTAAATAATAAAGGAGAATAAAACTATTTTTTAAATATTAAAACTGTGACGTAATTAAAGACTACCCTTCAATAATACAGAAACGGAAAAAATTAAAAAAGGAAACAGTTCATGACAAACAAATTTTGAATTCTATTAATCGTTAGCTAGTTTCAGCATCAACATATTGAATTTATTAGAAATTTGTTAGTAGATTACTTAAAAATAGAGCAATTTACGAAAAGTACGACAAATAAAAAAAAATAATTGAAAAATATTGTATTACACCTTAATATATATTTTTTGTGCTCATATTCAGGTATAAGGGCTGTGTAGGTCAATAGAAACGAGTATAAAATATACAATCAAAAAAACTAAACGGCATAGAGACAGCATTTTGAAAGATTTCACTTGATTTCAACTAATATTTCAATAAATGTTTCAACACCAATACTAGATCTATATTATTCACACCGATACAACGTAATGATGCCATTTGCTAAGCTGTCTTCACTTTGTTTAACATAACTTTTTACTTTATCCATTGTGCCAGGCTTCAAGAATCCCGCAGCGATCTTTTCGCCATCTTTATTTTGGATCGACAGGTAAGGGCTTTGATTCCTCCCTGTTAGCACAGTGCATGTGTCGTCGTCCAAGACAGACGACTTAATGAGCCGTCTCAGGTCTCCGGTCGTTAACCCTTTGGCTAGACATCGAACCCGGCACGCTTAGGTCCGAAGGCAATGCTCTTGACTGAGCAGACCTCTAAATGTGAGATAGGCGACGCTACATAAATTTAATTTTCACACCTGCCAATCAGTCAATTATAAAATAGCTAATGGTAGATATGAAGCGTGTAATTTTGTAAAATAGTAGAACGTACAGCAAAAACGTTACGATGTTTTATATTACACGATCATTTGATAGCGCGGGCGTCCGTTTGGAAACGTAATACTTTATTATTTACAACAGATATTAAAAGCCCGAATGGACGAATTCGATACATTAAGACTCTTGTACGGCTTCGGGACGTAAAAAACACCGGCCGGAATAACCTTCCAAGAAAACGGTACCTGAGCTCGAATTTCACGTGGAACACGAAATCGGGATGGAATTTTTGTATAAGTCGTCGGAAAATTGAAATAAACACCTCCGGTCGTATTTAGAATTCATCGGGCGCTCCGGCACATAATTCTCCGATGTAACGGAAGCCTCGGACATAAAAATAAATTATTGTGCGTAATCCGAGACGCGGGAGGTCGGGGGAACCCCGGACGCTGCGACGCCGCGCGACCGGCCGCACGGAGCTGCGGCCCGACCCCGAACAGTGGGGGCGCGTTCACGTAACGCGCCCGCCGCATCCTCATCCGCAAAACAATTTTAGACCTCATTATTAAATCAATATCGCCTCGATGAAGACAATGAGTATTTTTCTACCGCTATAGAAATAAGGTTGTCGGCACTTATGTATATAGTATTATCATGATATAAAATAAAAATGTAGTTATTTAATTTTCGTACGTGAACGATACAAAAAAGGCGGGTGTTCCTGATTCCAATCGCAGTCCCACACTCAACTCCGACTCCGGTTCCGTTCTCAATTTTGATACCGCTATCGATTAGGGTTCCGATTTGTACGAAGTCAGGGCTATGAGTGAAAGGATTTTTGGAATCAATGTAATAATACGAATACACGGACAAAGTCGGGCACAAATGTAGCATAAAAAAAAAACGCGCGCGTATTTAAGAATACCTTAGTTACGTAGAATACAAGTTGTAAACGAACAACGTCGTGTCAAAATTTTAAATGATATGAAAGACTACTTTTCAAGTTATGCGATAACAAACGTACGTAAATTCAACTTTTGTATATGTAGATATCATTGCCCGATTAAAATTTCTGATGAATAAACTTTCTTATAAACTGATGATTGCATGTAACCTTTAGGCACGTATGAAGTAAAACCTTTTGGCTGGTATTGTGGTAGATTTAATTATTAAATTAAAAACAAATAAATTACATTAGAATACAAAGCATAGACGGAAATTAGAATGAAGGTTGAAAGAGAGATCGTTCTGCATAAAAAATAAAAGAATTCATTATTTCTCCATCCAGGCGGAACCGGGCACAGCTATTAATAAAGTGATTACTGTTGCACTAATTTATTAATAACATATTTATACACAACATTTAGGGAGATAAGTAAACAGAAAAAATTAAGGAAATAACTTTGTGCACCTGGGTGGATCTACCAGCACAATCAATTATCTTAATTATTAAGACACATGATTAAAATAAATATTGCCTTATACAAAAAAATAAAGGAATTTCTTCTTTGTATATGTACTGGGTGTAGTTTTCGGCTATTACGAAAATAATTTATATAAATAAAATAAAATGAGGCGCTAAATTTGTTGCTAGACAAAAAAAATAAGTGCGACTGGACCAATCCGTCAATTTTTTTTTCAAATATTCGTTGAAGTCCGAGGAAGGTTCTTATGAAGAGAAAATTTAGAAAAATATTCCGGTATATTTGAAAATTTGGGGAAAATTTAAAGTGTTTTGACATTGACCACATTACGGTGAAGCTTTGGTGATATACTGTACCCGCGCCCAGGATAGTTTCTAAAATAAAGCTAGCATATGTCTCCGGTTTCATACGGAAATTTCTACTACTAAACTGAACTACTGAACCGATTCTAAAATTTATTTTACTAATAGATAGTTGCAATCGATATTCCTAAATAAATTAATCTGCCGACATTGTTTCATCCATGAATTTATATTCCTTAGACAATTTTAATAATACTTTAACTCATAGGAATGATAATATCACCGAGTAATACAGCTTATATTCTATTTTGAGACTAATATTTGCTCCCAGGTTTGCCCAAATCAAAACTGCGGCTGGTAACGGAATCGAAGTTGAAAACAGGACGGGAAGCACACTCGAAAATGTAACCGGGACTGGAATCGAAAGTGGTAGCGGGGTCGAAATCTAGAATGGGGCTGAGGTTGACTTCCATCGATAAAAACATGAAGCAGTTCATTCTGTACATGCTGGTGGAGCCGTGAGCATTAACTATATGGGTAAGTCACTCACAAAAAGAGTAAAACGAAGTCTGTCGGGCCAGCTAGTTATTATTAAATATATTAGAGGTTGACATATGAAGTTGGCATTTTCGAATACTGGCCATTTTTAGTTTGCACATTTCAGGTTTGGCGACAAATTCGAAATTATAAATGCGGAAGTTGCGTAAACGGACTATAGACTTTACTAAACATTACTTCCGCCAAAAAAAAACCCTGTTACTCTCAAATCTCGCCTAAACTAGTTACACTTCAAAAACTATTTTAGTCTTAATATTAATCAAAATGAACATTAAAGCGAAAGGGTAATAATCAATTTGCGAATGTCACGCATAACAGCGCCAAGGTTAAAATATAAAAATATAAACATGAAAAATCCCCCTGTAGCCGAGTCTCGTTAAGTCGATTTTTACAGTAAAATAGCAATTTAACGCGCATACCTAAGCGGCGCTGACAGCACCGTATAAATTACGCGTAATGAACAGCCTCGGAGCGCCCGAATCCGGCCGCGCCGAGTTTTGTCTTGTATTTACATAGAACGTATGACCGACGCGCCCCCGCGCGGCTCGTTAGCTCGACATACATCTCCCGGCTGGCTTTTGTACTGAATGCCTAGTTTTGCACACTGAGTGTTAGGGTATTCCGAAGTTTCTCGAACGTCGATATAGAACTTGTAGAACGTCCGTCGGAGAAAGTTCTGTTACAATCGGGTACTTTATTGATATTTAGAATATTACATTTGTTGATTAATTACGTAAGCTGACTAGACATGATGACTAAAAGTGAAATCAAAATTGAAATTGGTCAATAAAACAATGAACTACAAGCCATTAAAATTTATATGCTATCTCTTTCTTGCAAAACAGAGTTTACCATTATTCTGCTATGACGCTAGTAGAAAATGACGTCACTTGCTACTAGTACCTTCTCTGTCTTATTAGCAACTTTAAAAAGTCATTATTACAGTAGAACCTCGATAACTCAAACCTCGGTAACTTAAAAACCTCTATAACTTCAAAAAAATAATATGTTCCCTTCCCATCAGAGCCCAAAACCTCTATAACTTAAAATATGCAACCTCTATAACTTAAATAAGTAATCTCTGTATTGGCCCTCAGTAACTTAAAGAAATGTTTCCACAACCTCTATAACATAAAATTGTTTGTCAATGAGTCATTTTGAAAGAGTGTGCAAAACAAAAGGTTTCGGTATTTATTGCTTGCACGTGTTCACTAGTTAAATTGTTAACGTAAACAATACATGTCACCTAATGTTTGCTTCTTCGAAATTCTTTAAAGCTTTGCGGCGGTTAGCCTTAAGACATAAGTAAGCCTTGGATCATAAGTTTTTGATCATTGTCCTGGAAACATTGCTTTACTTACTGTGTGACAAAACTGGCTTAAAATGAGTTCAAAAAGAAAACTAACAACACTCACATACACTGATAAAGGGTGGAACAAGGGTACATACGTACATATGTACATACCTACCTCTATATTAACCTATCCCTAACATAGACCCTTGATAACTTAAAACCTCTATAACTTAAAATATTTTGTGTTTCCCTTGGACTTTAACTTATCGAGATTCAACTGTACTTGGATATTTTCATGGTTATTAAAAAAAGGCCTTCACTACATTCTGAATCAAATAAAAAAACTTTAAATACAGTAGTATGAAAAAATAGTAAAGTATCCTATTCTGAGACTTCGTATTATAAACAGAGACAAGTAAAACGATACGCTATTTCTTTGGCAGTGCTATTGGCACTGTACGTTTCGCACGCGCACACTCCACATACAGACAACGCAGAGATGACGATGACATGTATCACCTCTTTAAAAATGTTATAAATAACGAAACGATGTCCGAACTGAAAGCATTCAAGACTTCTTTGTTCGTATTTTAAGAATTTTGACAGCTATTTTGTATTACTACAAATGCTAACATTTAAAATACATAAGTAGCTACATGTTAAAAAACAAGTAGTGAACAAATAAATATAATTTTGTATGTACTTTGCATATTTATTTTTATCACATCTAAATTGTACTTTACAGGAAAATACTTAGTTATACTTAAGGCTTGTTATTTTAAATGCAAACGGTTAAAAAACCATTTAACATGGTAAATAAAGTCGCATGTTCTCACCCATGTGGTAGCAGGTTAAATGAATTCCTGTTTCTAATCTCAACTCCTATTCCACTTTTATATTGGTCACTCCCAATCGCAACTTCGATCGATATTCGATATTGCAGCCATAAAAAACCCAGGTATTATGGTGATCACTTCATACTCAATATTCTGATGGTGCATTTTCTACGATCAGATTTCCTATTGATACATTATATTTCCGTTAAGCAAATAATGATCGATATTTACAATCTTGAATAGATGAGCAGAAGACATGAATCAGAAAAACAGTATAATGTGGTACAGCTATTATCAGAGCTCCAAAATCGTATTCTTCCCACTTGCAATCAAATAATATAATACACATTGCGTAACGTAATAAAAGACCTCAGCGGAGGTGTTCAGTATTTATAGCCGTATTTACGCACCAAAAGTATTTTTAGTATATTTTCATAAAAATCTAACTATTCTATTTGTCCTAATGACGCAACTTTTAAAAATTTTGCTGTTTTTCGACTTAATTCGACGAGTTGAAACAGAAAATACATATGGTTCAAAAGTTTATATATGTATGTATTTATATCATCTACAATTCTTTAGATATCTTAATAAAACTCAACATACATATTCTATGGACGATTACAAAGATCGAGTTCATATTTGAGCCAAATCGATCAACTAGTTTAGAAATTAAAGCATTTCAAAATTTTGAAAATCCGAAAATTACATATTTCATAAGAATTACATATGAAAATAAAATGAAAATCTACTAGCATTTCGGCTGCCTAATGGCCTTTTTTTTAAAATGTATAATCGAAAAGGTGGTAAAAACCGAAATTCACCTAGATACTGTCCTAAACTTACTATAGCCACAGTTTGTTGACGGAAATATAGTCCAAGCGCATACGTAGATGTATGTTGTCCAAACGATACGACAGACAGCCAGCGCGCCGTGGGCGCTGATGGTTCTCGGGTGGTAAAATTTACAAAGGATGCCGCCGGCGGCAACGACAGAATTACTTTGAATCTGTCCTCCAAGTTTGTTGTGTTGTTAAACGTTTATTTTCGAAGTTATACTTATTTTTCAGCATTAGAAAAATCTGATCAAATTGTATTTCGATCATGTAACGCGCCGACGTAACACATATTCGGATCGGTGTGTGTACAAGGACAGCACACGCTTGAATTAGTACAATAACATTTATTTTATAGCTAATTTAGTGTGGCATACTATAAAAACATTATTTGCATTTATCGAAAAAAAATGTTCTTTATTTACACTAAAAAATATAACTTCTTACGTGCGTATATAAGTACACAGATAGGTTTTTTTTTATATATAAATTTAAAGAATATTAACCATTTTTAGTTACAAAACTCCTACTAAAACAGTTTTTATCAATGAATGTGACGCCCTCTGTATCTATGGTTTTCTTTCTCCATCGGAGATAAATAGGACTTTGGTTACATTCTGCCCACATAGTTGCCCGAAAATTTTAAAATACAGAGCTACAAAGGCTACGACAATCCCATTGTGCTGTTAGTACATTTTTACGGTTAACAAAGTTTTTTTTCATGGTTGTATCGATAAAAATTTACCGCAACTTAAAATATCTCGATGTCGCTATAAATTTCAGTTTCCTTTTCACACAATGGGCCTTTCTATCCATTTTTAACCGTTTAAATCGTTAAAAATTCCATTGTTTCAGAAACACAGTTACACCGACAAAACGTTATAACAACAGTGGGTACTAAGCTAATCCATCACATTGGTGTCAGCTATCTGTGGTGTTCATTGTAAAAAAAATGATCTACTTATCTCAATTTTAACAAAGTGGGGATCTTGGTTAAAGGGACGCAGTCATAGACTATTGATGTGACGTAATGTAGCGCCCCGCAACCCGCGCACACCGCGTTACTTCATACGTAAGCATGCGCGCGTTCGCTTATTTTTAAAAGTCGTATTCGGTAAAATAGTTTTTTGTTTGTATAGATTAATCTACATAGAAAATTTGTAGGCATATAGCGGTCCCACTTGCATTTAAAATGTAAATCTCTTTTTTAAAAGAGGTATCTTTTATATATAGCAACTGAAAAATTAAAGTCAATAACATGGAGAATCGAGTGACCAACGATAATTTTCACATGTTTTGTATTTTTTGAGAAAAATTGAATTCCTACGAACAAAATTTCTAATTCGTCACCCTAAACTATCGGAACGTTAGCCATATGGTTTGACGACTTGAATGACCTTATCTATTTTTACGATATCATTGTCGTCGTATAATATCGCTTAATAATTATCCGGTATTCTAATTTATATATATAATGAAAAAGGGACAAAAACTTTTATTTAAAAAATCGTTTACAATTAAAAACAGGCGTTTTTCTGAACGCAATGAAAAAAAAAAATTATTTATACGTACGTTCCAACGTTTCCTTGTTGTATTTAATTTTGCCAGAATAGACAATGTTCAAGAACATCAATAGTAACATTATACGTAAAAAATTGTCTGTGTTTGTCTGTTATGTTTTCGCGTCTAAACCGCAATATTTTAAAGACACTTGGCAGAAATAGTAGACAAGGACTTTTTTTGTTTGTCTATCTGTTTATTTATACGTTTTTTCATATCTTAACAACAGTTAATCTGATTTAAGTAAATTTTAGTGTACCAATAAAATATATCATTTTGTAACAAACAACTACTGTTTATCTTTCTGTATGTTTGTCTGTATGTCATCTTATAACTCGACAATGACTTAACTAATTTTGATGAAATTTATAAAACGCATAGAAACCATTATCCCATAAAACATAACTTGAAATTAATTTTTTGTATATTTATCTGTATGAATCCCTTATAACTAGAACATCTGGGTGATGTTTATTGTTTCCATCGTTCATAGGAGGAGCGGTCTTAAAGATGGCGACAAATATTGAGGGGGGGCAGAGTAAGATGCGGTGTGAAAAAATGAGATGGAGCGAAAGCGAAATTAAGTGGGAGAGTCAACAAACTGTTTGTAACTATATGATTAATAATGGTTTTAATTCGATTATATTAAAACAACTGGACGGATTTAGATGAAATTTAGTGGACGGATAGAATATTTTCTCGATTATTTTATACCTCCCGCTAATCCTTCCGTGTGCAATAATTTACAAAAGATCGAAATCGATATCGAAGTTGGGAGCTCTAGCGCGATTGGAAAAGAGGGGGCCGTGGCATTTAAATACAGAACAAGCTCGAGTCGAAATTAATTGTGAAATTACAATTTAAATCGAAAACAGGATCTGACAAAAATAGTGTTTTTTATAAAAAGAAACTGTAAATTCTCTAAATTTCGTGACATATATCAAGTGTTATGTTATGATAGCCTATGAAATAAAGATATTTTGAATTTGAAATTTGATTAGTAATAATATGTCCACCCGCACAGAACTAAGGGTAAAAGCAAGTTCAAGTTAATAATTTTGTTAATTTTAATACTAAATTTGTTCACGTAGGTTATTAAATAAATAAATATCTTTGGAGACATACACAGCATCATTAGTTTTCAAACTAAGCGACGAGGCTTGTATTATGACTATCAAAATATAATAGTTGATAGACTGCAAACCACATATGTATATAATTTTTTTTATAAATGCATAACACGTAATTCACAGCAATACTCAAATTTAAGACCAATACTAATTTTTAATCAAATAAATATTTGTCTTGTTTGGAAGTTGAACCCATGAGCCTCAGCACAGCAGGTAAAGTTACTACCAACTACACCAATCCGGCAATCAATCATTACTATCGATTCCAATGATAACTTCTGATTTCGGTCAATTGCAATTTCAATAAAGTACAACGCCGATAAAGAATAGAATGTTAGGATTTTAACTTAAATAAATAACGGATTTTGATAGCCGTTATTTTAATTTGTTTACGAGGGCGCTACTCATTCACAACTCAACTTGTGCACTTTAGTAGATTTGTTGCTCTCATTGAAATGCTAGATTTAATGCGACTCGAATAATTAGTTGACTCCGCCTGTGCGCTATAAATGACAATTTATTGGTGCATTTAGTGGAATTATGCTCGGATTTCTTGGAAGCAATCTTGAAAGTTAGTTGGCTAGTTGCTTTTCTCGCACTTAAATTGCTAATTTGACTAGGCTACGTTTTCTTGTTGTAATATACATATATAGAATGGATTTTATCATGCATCTTTTCGGAATTACAAAACAATTTTGCCAAAGAAACCATAGTCATTTAGAACATCTACATGTCGTATTGACAACCGTAAGAACAGCTGACGCGTAAGTCGGGGGATGACCACGACCGCGCTCGCGCTTGCAGTCTGGTGATGATATAGTTTATATTATATTTACTCTGGCGTAGTTGTTCTATTGCGAATATTTGCCCAAAGATGCACGATCGAATCCATACTATATATACTTGGACGTCTTCGTCCAACCTATTGTGAATAGGTTGAACCTACTAAATCTTAAATATTATTTTATCTAATTGTAAGTCGCGAAAAAAATTTATATTTTCATCGAAGGATTCGTAAAACGCTTATATCTGAAATCGAAATGATAAAAGCTTAACAAAATCGTCGTACAACACGTAAAGTCTACTGGAGACCACGTAATTGTATTTATGAATATTTTATTTTGTCATGCGTGGTTATACCAATTTCCACAGACAAACGTCGACTTCTTACGTCCATAACAATAGGGTCCAATATCAACTTCGTACGCCGCTGTACGCGGGCGGACATACATATATATATTTGTATTGAGCAAACACCATATCGCGTATTTACCGAGTTTCGATATGGTGACGTCATCGGCGCGGAAGCCTGACAACTCGTTACTCCGCCGTCTCATATTAAACGTCTTAACGTTACAATATATATGATAGACGCGTTATTTATTACATTCCTAGGGCAAATATCCAACGACGATGGGGCGAATACCGCGTCGATATACTTCTGCGCTCTCGTGGAAGATCGCTACGGGGAATGAAATAATCGGATGCTATGTACGCGTATGCGCACGTAAGTAAGTACCTACTTTTAGGTTTATGAAAAAGGTTTATTTGCATAATACTATATGAATATTACTAATAGTAAAAAGCAATGAAGTATTATAAATACAGTTTAATTAAAATGATGTATACTTTTAAAGGGTCTTCATTCACCTCTGAATTACATAGTAACGTGAATCAGAAATTAGTCAGTTTGTATTCTCCTTTATCTTTACGCCTAAAGCACCTAATTAATATATTTTTTTATAATAGTAAACGAAGTTACTTTTTCGTTTATTATAAAAAAATATTAATTAGGTGATTTAGGCATAAAGATAAAACGAGGATTAGAATAAATCTATAACAGGCTATAATACTTTATCATTCCTGTTCAACACGTTGTTTTTGCCATATTGCGAAAATCAAAAATATTGTCATGGCTGTATTAGAGAAAATTAAAGAAGTACATCAACTGTATGTCTAGAGAAAGACAGAGCACAGCATAACTGGAGGCACACAACTTATATTTTTACGAATAATGACAAAATAGTAAGAGATCACGAAAGAGAGATACGACAATAGACGAATTAAAATATTATGATTCTACGTAGATAAACTGGATGGAGAACAGAAACTAATTATGATTAAGAAACCGGGACTACGATTATGGCCGCAATCACGACCTAGAGTTAAGATTGGCATCGGGAACGAAACTACTACTTGTATTTGGTTGAAATTCGGGATTGAACAGAAATTAATAGGAAACCGAGATCAGAACGCACAGCGAGATATGTATCGAGATCAATACTCAGCAACGCCAAAATTGGAACTAAAATTGAATTCATACTCAAAATGAATGAATATGATTGAACTGCGGACAAAACATGAACAAAAGCATAGTTAACATAAAATAAAACTAATGTTTCGTCTTCGAACCTGCTTAAGAATATCCGTCTTTGTTTTTTTGTTTAAATTTAATTAAATACAATTATTACAAAAGATAAGAAAATGAATTAAAGATCTTTAAAAAAATATTTCAAAGAATCTCGATTATTTTCGCATGTTTCTAGATTATTACAAAGTATCTTCATTTTGAATACGCTCATATCAAATACTAATAAAATATTTAGAATTCTTCAGCAGTGATTCCATTTGAATTCATAAAATGTACTTAAGTAACTCTGAATAATTCCTTAACACAAAAATATTATTTGACGATAACATCAGTAGGTACCATATCGTATTGCAGACATCAAACACTTGCCATTTTATTTCATTTTAAACATTCTAATATTTTGTAATGTTTATGAAATAAGAAAAAAACAAACCAAAGTTATCTTTAGTATCTCTGTAGTAGGAAAAAAGTATAAGAGTAAAGATTGGTAGAGATATTCGCGCCAATTTCGCGCGGTGTTTACGCGAGGTGGCGCGGCGGTCGACCGCTGCAAGGCGCGCGGGGCGGGGGGTCGGGGGTGTAAAATAGGGAATAATAAGCGTTGACATGGGTCCAGGTCGCGATATTTCTGTGTTTGGAAGCCATTTAAGTGGCGTATTGTTGAACAAATATGAAAGAGAAAAACGTTGTTAAGGGTGTGTTTTGTATTGTTCCGGCGGTATTGTATTTCACGCCGTGAAACAAGGACAAACGGACACCTTAAGCCTTGCACATTGTAACGAGACGTTAGGTGTAACGTGGAAAGACAACTTCATTATACGTCGACATGTTTTTGATGATGTATTGTTAACGACATGTGCTCATTTACTATTTTAAGTAGTAAAAATTAAATGTGTCCGTGTGCCCAAATATGCATACTAACATAAATTATTAAACAAATCAAATATATAACTCAAACGTCCCAATCAGAGTAAAATCGTAAAAAAAGAACCATTTTGAAACAATTATCTGGCTTGAAATAGAAGCTGTAACCTTTTTGTAATCATAACGACTTTAAACACTAAGCAACGGAAGTCGTCAAGTCTGTTACTATTAAGCCTATGTTCTAATAATTTTCCAGTACTACGATTATATTAACGGCAGGTATGTATTAGTTTGTGTGATTCGAATCCATACATTATCCGTTAAATCTAACGGTTAATTTAGTAATTAGCTTTCTTATCTTTTAGTACAGCTCGCCGCAACTTCTCGCGAACATACCATTTTAACTGTAAATCCAAGTTAAGGCTAAATTTATAATACTTCACTAAGTTTTTCGCTTGTTGCGCCTTGGGTAAATTCAAATGATCGCTTTGATTCCCAATCGCACTCTAACTTTTCGTTCCGGTTTTGCTCTCTATTTCAATACCGCTCTACAGATGATCTCGGTCTTGTCTTGAACATTGCTTCTACATTTTTGGTATTTACACATTTCTTTTTTAAGTAAAAAGTTGCTTCGAAGATTAGTAAGGATAAACAGATAGACAGATATTCAATGTACATAAATTACAATAATTTCATTAACAATAAAATTTAATCATAACAAGACAGTCCTGATTTTACTATCGGCAGCTAATCGACAAATTATTGCATCGTCATTCAATAAACATACGTACAAAAAACTTCAACAACATCAAAAAGTAGTTATTCGGAAGATTTGTACTAAACATTGTCACACGTTCTTCGGTACGGACTCCTGTATATCCCTCGGGATAGGTACTGAATACTGAATCTCTACATGCACATCTGATATCTGTGTATGATTGCTGTAAAGGGATACGTAATAGATTGTCAAAAATAAACCGTTGTTAAATTTTAGCAAGTATCTAACAGATAACGTGCAGCAGCGGCAAAACTTAGACATTAAGTAAAATAAGCAATTTGGAAAATTATTCTAGTTGAAGTCTAAATCAGATAGCGAATGGATGATGATTATTTATTCCACGAAAAAACAAATAGTGCCCATCAGAAATTATTTCGTCAATACGAAAATGCAAATCGTACTATTAACAAACCAAACGTCACGAACGCAAAAATTCTGACACCATAACCATCAATTCACGCACGATTCAATCGGCCGCTTGGAGTCATAGCTTAGCTGACTCGAAGTTAATGAATATAGCTTATATTTTCACGTAGCGCCAGCTATGGCGTCCGCGGCCGCGCGGTCCGTGGGAGCTGTTTTTAATCTAAATTTAACGCTTTGCCCGCGCCGCGGCGGCCGCGCGCCGTGCGTTATTAGTGCAGCCACTACTCTCTATTTGTACTTACCACGGCTCAAAGGAACGGCCGTGTAGTGTTGGGTGTGTAAATGGAGAACATTTTGTGTCGATAACCTGCATTTAAAAATATTTATTAGAATTAAATATTACTTTATGAATATTTTGAAAACCCTATTACATGCAAATGATAAGTTGAATGATATTAATGCATATTTTTTTGTTGTCACAATACAAGTGGTAATAAATAAATTTGCATTATCATAGTGAATTACTGGTGACAATTAAAATTACGCAGAAAATAACAGGCCGTTGATATTTTTAATACTTCAATCTTAAGAAATGGAAGAGAAAATATGCGGTACATTTCTCTGAATGGCAATAAATACGATCTCGTTTAATATGCTAATAGTAAGCATACACAAAGACACTAGACGTAGTCTATAATAGACAGTGTTGAAGTGTGTACACCGGTGCGGTCGGTTGCCACAACGATGTGCACGATAATTTCAGTGTCTTCGCTGTCGCTGCCATAGAAACAAGGACCGCGACGTCTGATACAAGTGTGGAATTTTAGAATTGCGTCAGATTTTAAACTTCAATAATAATGTGTTGTGAGTATGACTTGATAAGAAAACGTAATGGCACATTTGAGAGCTTTGGTCGTAAAAAAATCGAGTAAAAAAACCAGCTGTGATAGAAAGTTTGGCTGAAGAATTCAAAACTATTCCATCTAATACATAAAGAAAAATACTTAATTTAAGTACGCATTACAATAATGTAAAACAGAAAAGGAAAAGCGTAGAAATGTAAGACCAAAACTGCGAAAATATTGAAAATCCTCGTATTTAATCCGAAGTGATTTTATGCATCATTCTAGAACTTCATTAATTATAGCCCTCTTGCTGCGATCTTTTTAATGCAATTTTCAACCGAAATAGATCTGTGAATGTACTAATGCAATTTTCAACCGAAATGGATCTTTTCAACGATTACGTTTTTAATTAAAATACGGATAGTTACAATCACGACAGCCCTCGATTCAAGGTTACGGAATGTACGACAATTAAAATCAGTGTCACAATTGTGCATACAATACACTTGAACTGCAACAGTGACCCTAGTTTTATACAGATCGATGTCAACACAAAAAAATAGTTGTTTGCAGAACAAGGTACTTGACGCCATCTGCATTAATTTTGACTGTTAGAATGGAAAAATATCTACAAACATCTCCTAGAATCAAAATTATAGGTGTACATGTATATATATAATATATAAAAACATTATAGATATCTCTGACTGCATATATTTATAGCTAGATTTATTTACTAAAATCGCTGTTAAAAAGTATTTATTTCCTATATTTCATTAAATTGAAATGTTTATTTTATACGGGCACAGAGGTAAGTGTACGTTTTCAAGCATAAACAGAACATTTATAAGAATATCTGATTATTTTGAAAACAATTTTTTTTCTACATTACACGTACGCAACTTTAACCTAAATATGTGTTATGTAGAACCCATTATCCCTTTTCATTAACACCACATAAATAACTGAACCTACTTTGTATTTTCAATGAGGAGAAGCCCTATAGCCATTAGTGACATATGACTTATAATGTTTAATATATACTCAGGCTTCGTGATGACGTTTTAGAAAGCCTAGATTGAATGTACTATATTAGTAAATTCCTATAAAAAAATTAAAATAATAAATTTTCTCAGTTCTTTATGCTCCCTTTCTAATACTAGTGCGTACACAATTATTCTTCTAACGTGTTTCAACAGTATTATAAGTAATATATTTGTTACTATCGATATACGAACAGCACATCATTACAGCGTTCGCTCCAGTTATCTTTAATAAATCGTAATATTTTTCCAGCCCGCGTCAGAGCCGCTGTCCGTTTAGTCCGCTAAGCGTTCCGCTACGTTCGCAATTACAGAGAGTTTTCTGCGTTTGTGTGTATATTTCATTACTAGTTTTCGTCCGCGGTTCCGCCCCATTTTCTTTTTCTATTTGATCATGTTTCTCTCAGTTGTGATTCTGATCTCGGTCCTGTTCACGATTTCATATTCAGTTTCATTGTCTATTCTGATCCGCAACCAGCTTAGATTCTCCCAAACCTATTCCAATCAAAGTTCAATGCGGGGGGTCTTCACGATCACAAAGACGTATTCCATTTTAGATTTTTCTAGCTTGTTTCTAAGTCTATGCTGGACCCACCTTTGATTATAAAGATGATTCCGCTCCAGGGTCCGTTCTGTCCTAAATCCTTTGGTGATCGTGCTACCGTTAAAAAGTCAATAATACTCTGTGGAATTTCAAATCCCATCATATGCCTGAAATACGTGTTATTTATCTGCACAGAAAATACCAAAATAGACCAAATACCAATTTCCATGACTCTAACTTCAAATCTAATCGCGAAAACCATATAAATTGCAACTCGGTATTTCATCCATGTAGTTTCTAAAAACTCTGAAATTCAATATTTTTTATTTGTTTCTAATAAATACCTTAAATGGATTTTTTTTTCCATCCAAGCACTTAATTCTTATTTTATTTCCTATTTAGTTTTGAATTTACAAGAACTCTGAATTAGTGTTACTTAAAAGCTCAAATATAAATTTCCATGACTACGGCTTCAAAACTAACGGGTACACGTTCCATAGAAGCTTTTACACCTTTTTTCAACCCTTTAACATAATTTATTTGTTAAGTTAATGTTCTAGGTCCAAATTAAAAGATTTTCATGTTTACTAAAGATTTTTAATTAAATACGTTTAAAATGTTGCATTAGCGCCTTTAGTCTTGCTAGAATGTATTGGTTTGTGCAATTTACCTTAACTTAACTTTAAAATTCAATCAAACTGGCTATCAATTTCAGTACTGCAAAAATTCTAAAATTCATATAAACATTAATGGAATACGCAGACCTTCGTCCGAAGAACACCGTATACACCATACCTAAAAGTTAGCTGTATCATTCGACCCCGTGCATAAATTTAGACGAACAATACATTCGACCAAAGCCTGCATTTTCCCCGCTCCGTAAATTGCAATAACAGTTATTACCGTAGCAGGTCTGCGCCTTAATTCTAAATGATTCGGGGCAAAGTTTGTTCGTGGTTACAGAATTTATTCATTCTTTGCAATAGGTTCGACGTGGTTCTTATAGTACGAAATTTGTAATGCATCTGAAAGTATCGTTTACTACTCAATGTCTTATTCGAATATACTATGTATTAATTTCTATTTTCGATTCGATTCTGATACCATTTTAAGAAAATTTTCAGGTGAATAGCTTTTTATGTAGTCCTTTTCTTTTCTATTTTTTTCCCTGTAATTTATTATGATGAGAATAGAATAATAAAGATGTATTAAATAATAAATACACTATACCAATATTTTGTATTATCATAATTGGCATGTTGTTATTTAACATACTTAAGCAATTAACTTTAATCTCTTTTACATACACTATTAATTTTATTCGGCGTACCCTATAGTAAAGTTTAAGGTTCCAAAGGTATACGACAGCTGTTCCCTACAAACAATTCGCTAATTAACCTCCCTTACAGTTTGCGCTCCGGCATAATCACACCTTACGTGCGTTCAGCGCCCCCTCGCGGACGGAATATTAATTAGGCAATGAATGGCGGATAATTTTCTTACAAACCATTACATCGGCACAGAGAGCGGAATAAATAGATTTTCTCGCTTCGAGTCCAGGCGAGGCTATAGGAGCTCGAACTGCATAAGACTCGGTTTAACGCCAGGCCGTCTCAAGCCAACAAACGAGTGGAGCGGAAATCTCGACACCGATCTCCTGTTCTGACGCAAATTGTTAGGGCGAAACTCCGAAAAATTTCCACGTACCATTTTGACGTGACAACGTCTTATAAATTGGTTTGCCGGGTGACACTTCAAGAAACTGCGTTACGCTCCGCTCACGTTATGCGCTCACAATGAGAGCGAGTGAGAGGCACGCGTCCCTTCCACTCGGGCATGGTTAGCCCGCCTAAGAGCGAGAGAGACAGACATAAAAGTGAAAGGCACGCGTCCCTTCCACTCAGATAGGAACAAGTTAAGTTGTAGTAAACGCTGTTTCATTGTACGCAAATGTATTGCAAGTTATTGTATGTATATTTGTATATAAATACGTATGTATGTGTAAAGGTAAAAATAAAATTTTGTTAATATGAAATTCAGTGCGAGATTCTTTGTATAAATTAATGTTTTAAATATAATTCTTTGTATAAATAAATGTTTTAAATTGTTACTATTATTTCATCCTTCTTCCTACTATACGAATGAATATTCACATTAAAATGATTTTACCACTCAAAGTCGTTGTCACGTAAAACTTTCGCCCGTATACCGACTTTACAGGCAACCAATTTTTTTATAGGGAAAAACAATTCTGTCGGATTAACGCCACGACGCCGGTCAAGCGACATACTTATTGATATTTTCATGCCAATGAGCAATGCGAGCATTGGAATATTCTCCTTTTTATATTATTATACGTTTAACAGAAAAGAAATTTCCTCTTATCGTCGTTTATATAGTACTGTCGTGCTTTGCGTACCTTTTTATTTCAAAAATTTGAAGTTCGCGCTTTGAATAAAATAGTATATCAGAGTGAATATTTGACTGGAATATGTGACATTCATTGTATACATGGCTACTAGTAAATATTTTCTTAATGGTACAAATGAAAATAACACTCTTGTAAATGCAAATATAGAAATAACCTTTTATTAATAAGTCCAGATAAAAGCAAGACTTCTCGGTGCACTCTTTAGTAATAAACCCAGATTACCACATTCCCACTCGACTATTAATAAACCAAAAAAAAAACGACACTACTTCTCGACGCTCTTATCAATAACCTTAGACAAGAATACAACTTTTCGTCCCTATCTATTTATAATCCCTAAACAACAACCCAATTTCTTGTCATTATTCATAAATAAAATAAATATAAAACACATTTTACAACACCTAAGTTTCAAAACGCGAGAAGTGATTACTGCGCGCGCTTTTATAGTGAAGCGAACTTCTAGTATAATATACTCGTAGTGAAGCGATATTCTAATACGCACGCTTGCGCAACCATCACTGCAGGAAAACTGACGTACGACAGTGTCTCAATAACTCCAGAGTGGCTCTCGTATTAATAAACCAAAATAATGATATGACCTTTCGTCACCATTTATAAACAAACTTTTCAGCATTATTTATTAAGAAACCCAAACAACGACACAACTTTCCGGCACTGTTTATCAATAAAACCAGACAACAATACAACTTTCCGACACTGTTTATCAATATAACCAGACAACAATACAACCTTCCAGCTGTTTATCAATATAACCAGACAACAATACAACTTTCCGGCACTGTTTATCAATATAACCAGACAACAATACAACCTTCCGGCACTGTTTATCAATAAAACCAGACAACAATACAACTTTCCGGCACTGTTTATCAATATAACCAGATAACAATACAACTTTCCGGCACTGTTTATCAATATAACCAGACAACAATACAACCTTCCGGCACTGTTTATCAATATAACCAGATAACAATACAACTTTCCGGCACTGTTTATCAATATAACCAGATAACAATAACAACTTTCCGGCACTGTTTATCAATATAACCAGACAACAATACAACTTTCCGGCACTGTTTATCAATAAACCAGACAACAATACAACCTTCCGGCACTGTTTATCAATATAACCAGATAACAATAGACAACTTTTCCAGCACTGTTTATCAATATAACCAGACAACAATACAACCTTCCAGCACTGTTTATTAATATAACCAGACAACAATACAACCTTCCGGCACTGTTTATCAATATAACCGATAACAATACAACTTTCCGGCACTGTTTATCAATATAACGAACAACAATACAACCTTCCGGCACTGTTTATCAATATAACCAGACAACAATACAACCTTCCGGCACTGTTTATCAATATAACCAGATAACAATACAACCTTCCAGCACTGTTTATCAATATAACCGACAACAATACAACCTTCCGCACTGTTTATCAATATAACAGATAACAATACAACTTTCCGGCACTGTTTATCAATATAACCAGACAACAATACAACCTTCCAGCACTGTTATCAAATAACCAGACAACAATACAACCTTCCAGCACTGTTTATCAATATAACCAGATAACAATACAACCTTCAGCACTGTTTATCAATATAACCAATAACAATACAACTTTCCGGCACTGTTTATCAATATAACCAGACAACAATACAACCTTCCGGCACTGTTTATCAATATAACCAGATAACAATACAACTTTCCGGCACTGTTTATCAATATAACCAGACAACAATACAACCTTCCAGCACTGTTTATTAATATAACCAGACAACAATACAACCTTCCGGCACTGTTTATCAATATAACCAGATAACAATACAACTTTCCGGCACTGTTTATCAATATAACCAGACAACAATACAACCTTCCGGCACTGTTTATCAATATAACCAGATAACAATACAACTTTCCGGCACTGTTTATCGATATAACCAGATAACAATACAACTTTCCGGCACTGTTTATCAATATAACCAGACAACAATACAATTTTCCGGCACTGTTTATCAATATAACCAGACAACAATACAACCTTCCGGCACTGTTTATCAATATAACCAGATAACAATACAACTTTCCGGCACTGTTTATCAATATAACCAGACAACAATACAACCTTCCGGCACTGTTTATCAATATAACCAGATAACAATACAACTTTCCGGCACTGTTTATCAATATAACCAGAACAACAATACAACCTTCCAGCACTGTTTATCAATATAACCAGATAACAATACAACTTTCCGGCACTGTTTATCAATATAACCAGACAACAATACAACCTTCCGGCACTGTTTATCAATATAACCAGATAACAATACAACCTTCCAGCACTGTTTATCAATATAACCAGACAACAATACAACCTTCCGGCACTGTTTATCAATATAACCAGATAACAATACAACTTTCCCGCACTGTTTATCAATATAACCAGACAACATTACAACCTTCCAGCACTGTTTATCAATATAACCAGATAACAATACAACTTTCCGGCACTGTTTATCAATATAACCAGACAACAATACAACCTTCCGGCACTGTTTATCAATATAACCAGATAACAATACAACTTTCCGGCACTGTTTATCAATATAACCAGACAACAATACAACCTTCCGGCACTGTTTATCAATATAACCAGATAACAATACAACTTTCCGGCACTGTTTATCGATATAACCAGATAACAATACAACTTTCCGGCACTGTTTATCAATATAACCAGACAACAATACAACCTTCCGGCACTGTTTATCAATATAACCAGATAACAATACAACTTTCCGGCACTGTTTATCAATATAACCAGACAACAATACAACCTTCCGGCACTGTTTATCAATATAACCAGATAACAATACAACTTTCCGGCACTGTTTATCGATATAACCAGATAACAATACAACTTTCCGGCACTGTTTATCAATATAACCAGACAACAATACAACCTTCCGGCACTGTTTATCAATATAACCAGATAACAATACAACTTTCCGGCACTGTTTATCAATATAACCAGACAACAATACAACCTTCCGGCACTGTTTATCAATATAACCAGATAACAATACAATTTTCCGGCACTGTTTATCAATATAACCAGATAACAATACAACCTTCCAGCACTGTTTATCAATATAACCAGACAACAATACAACCTTCCGGCACTGTTTATCAATATAACCAGATAACAATACAACCTTCCGGCACTGTTTATCAATATAACCAGATAACAATACAACTTTCCGGCACTGTTTATCAATATAACCAGACAACAATACAACCTTCCGGCACTGTTTATCAATATAACCAGATAACAATACAACTTTCCGGCACTGTTTATCAATATAACCAGACAACAATACAACCTTCCAGCACTGTTTATCAATATAACCAGACAACAATACAACCTTCCGGCACTGTTTATCAATATAACCAGATAACAATACAACTTTCCGGCACTGTTTATCAATATAACCAGACAACAATACAACCTTCCGGCACTGTTTATCAATATAACCAGACAACAATACAACCTTCCGGCACTGTTTATCAATATAACCAGATAACAATACAACCTTCCAGCACTGTTTATCAATATAACCAGACAACAATACAACCTTCCGGCACTGTTTATCAATATAACCAGATAACAATACAACCTTCCGGCACTGTTTATCAATATAACCAGACAACAATACAACCTTCCAGCACTGTTTATCAATATAACCAGACAACAATACAACCTTCCGGCACTGTTTATCAATATAACCAGACAACAATACAACCTTCCAGCACTGTTTATCAATATAACCAGATAACAATACAACCTTCCGGCACTGTTTATCAATATAACCAGACAACAATACAACCTTCCGGCACTGTTTATCAATATAACCAGATAACAATACAACCTTCCGGCACTGTTTATCAATATAACCAGACAACAATACAACCTTCCAGCACTGTTTATCAATATAACCAGACAACAATACAACCTTCCGGCACTGTTTATCAATATAACCAGATAACAATACAACTTTCCGGCACTGTTTATCAATATAACCAGACAACAATACAACCTTCCGGCACTGTTTATCAATATAACCAGATAACAATACAACTTTCCGGCACTGTTTATCAATATAACCAGATAACAATACAACTTTCCGGCACTGTTTATCAATATAACCAGACAACAATACAACCTTCCGGCACTGTTTATCAATATAACCAGACAACAATACAACCTTCCGGCACTGTTTATCAATATAACCAGATAACAATACAACCTTCCGGCACTGTTTATCAATATAACCAGACAACAATACAACCTTCCGGCACTGTTTATCAATATAACCAGATAACAATACAACTTTCCGGCACTGTTTATCAATATAACCAGACAACAATACAACCTTCCAGCACTGTTTATCAATATAACCAGATAACAATACAACCTTCCAGCACTGTTTATCAATATAACCAGACAACAATACAACCTTCCGGCACTGTTTATCAATATAACCAGATAACAATACAACCTTCCGGCACTGTTTATCAATATAACCAGACAACAATACAACCTTCCGGCACTGTTTATCAATATAACCAGATAACAATACAACTTTCCGGCACTGTTTATCAATATAACCAGACAACAATACAACCTTCCGGCACTGTTTATCAATATAACCAGACAACAATACAACCTTCCGGCACTGTTTATCAATATAACCAGACAACAATACAACCTTCCGGCACTGTTTATCAATATAACCAGATAACAATACAACTTTCCGGCACTGTTTATCAATATAACCAGACAACAATACAACCTTCCGGCACTGTTTATCAATATAACCAGATAACAATACAACTTTCCGGCACTGTTTATCAATATAACCAGATAACAATACAACCTTCCGGCACTGTTTATCAATATAACCAGACAACAATACAACCTTCCGGCACTGTTTATCAATATAACCAGATAACAATACAACTTTCCGGCACTGTTTATCAATATAACCAGACAACAATACAACCTTCCGGCACTGTTTATCAATATAACCAGATAACAATACAACTTTCCGGCACTGTTTATCAATATAACCAGATAACAATACAACTTTCCGGCACTGTTTATCAATATAACCAGACAACAATACAACCTTCCGGCACTGTTTATCAATATAACCAGATAACAATACAACTTTCCGGCACTGTTTATCAATATAACCAGACAACAATACAACCTTCCGGCACTGTTTATCAATATAACCAGACAACAATACAACCTTCCGGCACTGTTTATCAATATAACCAGATAACAATACAACCTTCCGCACTGTTTATCAATATAACCAGACAACAATACAACCTTCCGGCACTGTTTATCAATATAACCAGATAACAATACAACTTTCCGGCACTGTTTATCAATATAACCAGACAACAATACAACCTTCCAGCACTGTTTATCAATATAACCAGACAACAATACAACCTTCCGGCACTGTTTATCAATATAACCAGATAACAATACAACTTTCCGGCACTGTTTATCAATATAACCAGACAACAATACAACCTTCCGGCACTGTTTATCAATATAACCAGACAACAATACAACCTTCCGGCACTGTTTATCAATATAACCAGACAACAATACAACCTTCCGGCACTGTTTATCAATATAACCAGACAACAATACAACCTTCCGGCACTGTTTATCAATATAACCAGACAACAATACAACCTTCCGCACTGTTTATCAATATAACCAGACAACAATACAACCTTCCGGCACTGTTTATCAATATAACCAGATAACAATACAACCTTCCAGCACTGTTTATCAATATAACCAGACAACAATACAACCTTCCGGCACTGTTTATCAATATAACCAGATAACAATACAACTTTCCGGCACTGTTTATCAATATAACCAGACAACAATACAACCTTCCAGCACTGTTTATCAATATAACCAGACAACAATACAACCTTCCAGCACTGTTTATCAATATAACCAGATAACAATACAACCTTCCAGCACTGTTTATCAATATAACCAGACAACAATACAACCTTCCAGCACTGTTTATCAATATAACCAGACAACAATACAACCTTCCGGCACTGTTTATCAATATAACCAGATAACAATACAACCTTCCGGCACTGTTTATCAATATAACCAGACAACAATACAACCTTCCAGCACTGTTTATCAATATAACCAGACAACAATACAACCTTCCGGCACTGTTTATCAATATAACCAGACAACAATACAACCTTCCAGCACTGTTTATCAATATAACCAGATAACAATACAACCTTCCAGCACTGTTTATCAATATAACCAGACAACAATACAACCTTCCAGCACTGTTTATCAATATAACCAGACAACAATACAACCTTCCAGCACTGTTTATCAATATAACCAGATAACAATACAACCTTCCGGCACTGTTTATCAATATAACCAGACAACAATACAACTTTCCGCACTGTTTATCAATATAACCAGACAACAATACAACCTTCCGGCACTGTTTATCAATATAACCAGACAACAATACAACCTTCCGGCACTGTTTATCAATATAACCAGACAACAATACAACCTTCCGGCACTGTTTATCAATATAACCAGACAACAATACAACCTTCCGGCACTGTTTATCAATATAACCAGACAACAATACAACCTTCCGGCACTGTTTATCAATATAACCAGATAACAATACAACTTTCCGGCACTGTTTATCAATATAACCAGACAATACAACCTTCCAGCACTGTTTATCAATATAACCAGACAACAATACAACCTTCCGGCACTGTTTATCAATATAACCAGATAACAATACAACTTTCCGGCACTGTTTATCAATATAACCAGACAACAATACAACCTTCCAGCACTGTTTATCAATATAACCAGACAACAATACAACCTTCCGGCACTGTTTATCAATATAACCAGATAACAATACAACTTTCCGGCACTGTTTATCAATATAACCAGACAACAATACAACCTTCCAGCACTGTTTATCAATATAACCAGACAACAATACAACCTTCCGGCACTGTTTATCAATATAACCAGATAACAATACAACTTTCCGGCACTGTTTATCAATATAACCAGACAACAATACAACCTTCCAGCACTGTTTATCAATATAACCAGATAACAATACAACTTTCCGGCACTGTTTATCAATATAACCAGACAACAATACAACCTTCCGGCACTGTTTATCAATATAACCAGATAACAATACAACTTTCCGGCACTGTTTATCAATATAACCAGACAACAATACAACCTTCCAGCACTGTTTATCAATATAACCAGACAACAATACAACCTTCCGGCACTGTTTATCAATATAACCAGATAACAATACAACTTTCCGGCACTGTTTATCAATATAACCAGACAACAATACAACCTTCCGGCACTGTTTATCAATATAACCAGACAACAATACAACCTTCCGGCACTGTTTATCAATATAACCAGATAACAATACAACCTTCCAGCACTGTTTATCAATATAACCAGACAACAATACAACCTTCCGGCACTGTTTATCAATATAACCAGATAACAATACAACTTTCCGGCACTGTTTATCAATATAACCAGACAACAATACAACCTTCCAGCACTGTTTATCAATATAACCAGACAACAATACAACCTTCCAGCACTGTTTATCAATATAACCAGATAACAATACAACTTTCCGGCACTGTTTATCAATATAACCAGATAACAATACAACCTTCCGGCACTGTTTATCAATATAACCAGACAACAATACAACCTTCCGGCACTGTTTATCAATATAACCAGATAACAATACAACCTTCCAGCACTGTTTATCAATATAACCAGACAACAATACAACCTTCCAGCACTGTTTATCAATATAACCAGACAACAATACAACCTTCCAGCACTGTTTATCAATATAACCAGACAACAATACAACCTTCCGGCACTGTTTATCAATATAACCAGATAACAATACAACCTTCCAGCACTGTTTATCAATATAACCAGACAACAATACAACCTTCCGGCACTGTTTATCAATATAACCAGACAACAATACAACTTTCCGGCACTGTTTATCAATATAACCAGACAACAATACAACCTTCCGGCACTGTTTATCAATATAACCAGACAACAATACAACCTTCCAGCACTGTTTATCAATATAACCAGACAACAATACAACCTTCCAGCACTGTTTATCAATATAACCAGACAACAATACAACCTTCCGGCACTGTTTATCAATATAACCAGACAACAATACAACCTTCCAGCACTGTTTATCAATATAACCAGATAACAATACAACCTTCCAGCACTGTTTATCAATAAAGCCAGACAACAATACAACTTCCAGCACTGTTTATCAATATAAGCCAGACAACAATACAACCATTCCAGACTGATGATCAATATAACAGACAACAATACAACCTTCCGACTGTTGAAAATTATCGCAGCAACAATCAACCTTCCACACTGTTTAAATATAACCGCGCATACAACTTTCCCCACTAATTTATCAATATAACGCCGACGACAATACAACCTTCCGGTTACGTTTACAATTAGCAGACAACGTTACAAACTTGAGCACGTGTTTATCAATATAACCGGATAACAATACGAACTTTCTGGCACTGTTTATCAATGTCACATTCGGTTCAATTTAACGCGCGCCGTATGTGCGCGTGCGGGCGTGTGCGCGGGAGTTTATATAAAAACGCGATTAAAATACCATACGAATTTCTTCAGCTATCTTGGTTCAGTAAAACTGTTTTTAAATTACAGTATTGTAGATTCAAGTACGTTTACTAGAATATTTGTATTAGATTAGCTTTTTGTCTTATGTTCAATTTTGTAGATTACTGTACGAAATGAAAGTGATACAATAAATGGTAAATATGGTTATAAAATTAAATGTCATATTTTCATGTATAAAGTTTCTTCTTTCAAAGTCGAAACATAGTAATTATTTTTTACTTTTATCTGTTTATATGTCTTTATAACGGAACGTAACTGAACTTACATTTGAACTTGAATTTACATTAAAGTCGATTTTCTCTTGCAAGCAAATCTCTAATACAACTCACTCACTTACTCACTCATCACGAAACGTTCGAAACTTTAAGATCTATAAATATGAAGCTTTACAGATAAGTTCTGCATGTCACATAGACATCTGTTAATTTTGAAAACTCAACTACTAAGTTTCTAAAAGCAATGTACCCTCTGCTACCAGAGGTCGGAATATTAGATTGTGGAATGTCAGAATGTCAGTTACAGTATCGTATTCTACTATAAAAATAATATTAAAAACGTTAAAACTGGTACTCAAGATTTATATTTAAAAATCAAAATATTTTAAAGTGTTGCGAAATATATAAAAAATATACATAGTGGTTAATACAAAGTACCGGGATTTGGAATGTCGGAACCTAGAAGCTAAACGAAACACATTCAGACTTTCGGTTAAATATTTTATCAGCGGTTTCTAAAAATTAACCTGAAGAGAGTAAAAAAATATTTTCAAAGCGAATAGCTCTTTAGCTGTTGTCAATAAACTGATTTATATTAAATACAAGAATTTTTCCTGTTTTTGTTTGTTATCCGCGGCCAACTTTAGAACAAAGCGGCAACACGAACAGAAGGTGAGGGTAACAGGAGTCAAAAGAAAAGGCTTCGTATCGGAGAACGTAATTGGTATTGGAATCGAAAGCTTTCGAAAGAATCGAGAGGATTGAGAACGACTTCGAAAACGGCACTACAGTGGGACAGACACAGTATATTATAAAATTCGTTCTACACTCATGCAAGCGAAGTCGTAGGCGAATAGCTTGTAAACATTGTATTGATAACGACAACGACATACATTACTATATTTACATCGAGTTAGGTCAAACCTAATGGGCGAATTTTCGAATAGCTACGTTCTTCCGAGTAAAATCGAATCGAAAATTTACTCGTTAGGATCGTAGTAAAATAAGACATGGAAATCGTCCGATTTTCTGGGAAGGTGAGTTTTCATAAAACACTGTCCTTGTAAAATGTGCTGACCGGCATTCGAAATAGTGTTCTTATACTCTCAAATCTAGCGTATAACGAGTGTTCCGTACCGGTCGTAAAGAGGAGCCCGCCCTTAAAGAACTATATTGCATATTTTTTTTATTAAAAAAATACGAAGTGGCCCGAACGAGGGGCGAACGGCCACTAAAATGTTACGGTTACGGCGGCGACGTTCCCGGGGATACCTAACTTACGAAATTGGTGATCCCCGAACGGAATATCTCAGCTCTTTAGGTATCGGATTAGGTATGGAAGGGTTTCGCCGCGGCTCGGGAAAAATCGGACCGACGAGACTTAGCGCGCCGGAATTTATGGCGTTGTTATAACGAGCTCGATGGGCGGTCGTGAACAATACGCGGCTGGACGGGTTTTTAAGTCGACCCCGTGGTGGAATCACACGACGCGCAGAGTCCCCGAAAGTGGGCAGCTCCTCTGACACCAGTGATTTATAATTTGATTTGATTTGGGTTTAATTATTTTGTCGTGATTTTCCGAATTGAATTACAAATAATTGTTAAATATTATACAAATGTCACCACCGTCGCAGGGATCGTGTTTAGTTTTATGCAAATGAAATTATCTATTGACATGTGTAAGAAAACAGATCAGAGTGTATTTCTTAGGCGAAATTTTTCCAATTTTACGTTACCTAAATTGCGCCGAAGGCTGCGACCGTGGATTTTCCGAGAAATATTTTAACGTGTATTTTGGTGACATCTATTGAAGGTCGTAGTCATATCAACCATTAGCAAGAGTGCGATACTATTAAATGCAGATGTCGTTCTATAAAACATCTAAGGGAACTGACCGAACCGATCTGCGATTTCTAATGAATTATGTTAATTAAACTTAACAAAATATCAGTAACAAAACTATGGAAAAATAAGAAGAATGATATAGATCGTTCCGGTAAACTTTATTTAATAAGAAACTACTTGCTGAAATTCTAAATCTAATAAAAAAAAAAGTTAAACAAATGAAATTTTACTCAAGTAACCGTATTTTTAAATCTTTGAATTTAAAAGTTGATTGACGGGAACGCTTTTCTAAACTATTTTGATATATATTTTTTTGTTTCTATCACGTAAAATCGTTTTCATTAAGCGGAAGAACTAATTTTCACTAAATTATCTGTACAATGGTATGGAAAATTTTCCATCTTCGTATACTGATGAGAAGCGATGAAAAAATAGTTGCTGACAAGCGGAGAAAAAAACCTTCAGTTTTAAATATTTCGCATTAAGAGTCATGCAGTAAATGCCTTTATTATTAATTCAGACAATCGATTTTACGTCAAAATTTACAATATAACACGATTTTTCAGTGGACCACAGTACAAAATAACACATACAATCACATGTTTAATAATGTATGACAGTCAGTCATTATACGTGCGTTGATATATAACTGGCATTATTACGTAGATAGGCACTATATAAATATTTAATTTCACATTCGCGTGTAAGCACTTACTTTTTATATTTTTTTACTATGCTGATGTAGCTATTGAGATCGATAACTATGATATAATTTTGACGGGTAAAGTGACTTTTAAGGAAAATTTATTGTTCAATATTCAGATAAGCAATATGTAAATATAATACGATGCATTTGTATGTTGCTCATTTATTTCTTCTTATATTAATTTCATAATATATTTGTTTTATTTATACATTGAAATATAAAATCTTTTTTCCTGTATTTAAAATAGTAAAATTAGGCTGTAAATATTTCGTCCATTGGAGGGTTAAAGAAAAATAATTAATTTTACATAAGAGTGACTTTATTTTCACGTATGACGTATATGCACCTATATAAACACCTCGTATATAAACACTTCGACAATACCTACCACGTTTTATTATCGGTAACTACTCTAATAACGTAAACACATACACTCTCTTACGTTAGTTAACAGCGTTATTAGATACAGGAATTGTATAATGTGATATAATTATATTTTATTCTCAATAATGCATTCTACAACGAATAGCAGTTTTACCGGGTCTAGAGACTTTACCGTGTAATACAATCATTTATAGGTAGAATAATATCGTCGATTGTATTTTTATATAATTTTAACATACATACTTCTAGTTGTAGATAACGTTTCAATTTTTATTAATATTTTGAAAATGATATTACTTTCTACTGTTAATGCTAGAAATACAACATTTTCACATGTACAAGACTTATTCAACTTTCGAAATTCTTTTTATTGGACTACAACAAAATATAAATCTATTTACACGTTGTGACAAGGTCTCTTTGTTCCTTCATCGGAGCACAGTACATAAACGTAATGATTCGTCACATAGAGTAATATGCGTTTAGTCAGTGTTTTAACTCCGTACGAGTTCCACGCGTAGTTAAGTGCACTTCTCTAATAATCGAAAATATATAACAGTGAACATAAAATTTATTTAGTTTTATTTAACAAAGCCCCCAGTAACCTACACTTTTAATACCTTAAACAATACGTACATCAACATTAATAGGTTTGAATTACAATTCTATTGATATCCGAATATAAATCCTAGAAACTGTTTATTCGCCGTATGCAGAACGAAACATAGCATTTGCATTAGCATAGACGCTCCGCCGTTATTAGCGTTTGCGCCGCTGCGGTATTCCCGCACGGAATGTAGGCTTCGGCCGGCGAAACTGCTCGATTGTTGTGTTCCGATCGCTCACAATGCGGGAGCGCCGACGCCGTGATAGGGGAATTTCATTTTCGGCGCTGCGCCGGTCCAAGTTCGCGTCGGGTGCGCATATAGTTGTACGTGTAAGCCGCTAAAAATAATTTTTTTAGCAGTCGCGCTTTAAGTCTGATACGGTACCGTATAAACGACAAATACGAAGGCATGAAAGTTCAATTCTCCACGTACACAAAGGATTATAAACGCGATTGTTGTTTTTTGCATCGTAAATATACAGTTAATAAATAAGTCAAAAAAGAAAAACTCTTAAAAGCATTACAGTTCACTCCAGTTTCATTTACCTACAGTACGTTGGGCAAACGTTTTGAAGAACGTTTAGTCTATTAAAATGTTGATTATTCTCTATGATTGTCTGAACGTGCTACAATCGTTTAATATAAAACTATTTCGACTCGTTAGCAAGTGTCCTTATTTATATCGTAACTGGCAAAAGTCTAAGATCCGGCAATAGAAAAATGTACCCTCATTTGTTAATTAGATCAAATAAAGTTTTAAAGGTAGATAACAGTATTATAAATTTATGAGCACAATGTCTGCCACCGTAGTCCTGCTGCTACTAAAATTAATCAATTAATTAATAATTATTTTTTTTGCTTCTTATGTTAATTGCATATCGCAAGTACAAAACTTTCGAATATGTTGTTTTACACCTTGTTACAATAAGCGCGCTTTACTCCTGCTACAGCTAGCTGTAGCCAGGTGTAAACAGGTAGATAAACCGAACTTGTTTCCCTCATCTGTTAATTAAAAAAATGAACACTTATGTAAAGTTTACAAAATTCTAAATATATTTATAACTGGTAGCTACTCTGAAATTATTTGCAGCCTACATAAAAAAAATAAGTAATTAGTGTTAATAGTAGTAGGACTACTGTGGCAGACATTGTTCTCAGAAATTTATAATATTGTTATTTGCCTTTAAAGCACTATTTAATTCAATTAACAGATGAGGGTATATTTTTCTAATGCCGGATCTTAGACTAGTACACTTTAGCGTGTTGGTATAAGGTAGCTTCAAGATTATACTAGAACAGTAAGTACTAAACGTGTTTATATTTTATACACAAAGCAATTAAATAATCTATAAACAGGTTGCATGGTACGGGATTAATTTTGAGAGTCATCGGTTCAAGTCTCGGTTTGCATTCTGTAAATGTTACTTTCTCTATGCAAGCGATCAGCTCAAAGATGAGGTGACACCCGGGCGCTGTATCACTTACTATGTTTAAAATCTTACGTACGCACATATGCCATCTTTTGTTTCGATGACATATATACTATCGCTTTTCATGAATTTTAAACTATCGATATGCACAACAAACTTTTTCAGAGCATGAAGCTACGAACTGTCAACTGTCAGCACGCGCTTGGCAGTAAGCATAAACAAAAAATGTACTGAAACAGACAATCGCAACATCGAGTCAAGAAAGTGCGGAGGCAGTACATGTCGGGGAAAGAGAGTTGTATTTTGAAAGCGTCAGTCATTAGAAGTATCCTCTCGAACGAAAGGGATGTTAAGTTTGTTCTTGTCGTGTTCATGCGCGCGTATATGAAATTTACAATTTTTTTCTGTTCACTTTAACTATTAGACAAAATATTTAGTTTAGAAATTACCGTAAACAATATCGTATCGATAGTGTCGTACTCGAGCAACAGAGATTATTTTAGCGGCATATAAATATAACTTCTATTTTAACTATTCGATATGCGACGTTTAAATTTAAACAGAAATAAATTCAGTGACACTACATGGTCATAATATAAACTCAATTCTACTTGTAGTTTAGTTCATGAAAAATCATTATACAATATGTTGGACTACAACAAAATAGAAATATATTAGTTATTATTGATAATTAGATATTATATTTAGGTTTCACTATTTAGAGCAGATCATAGTGGCGCATTCGTTTGCAAAATGTTTTAATTCGTAATATTTTTTTAATATCCGGAAGGTCTTTCTGATTATAAAATTTGTAAGATGACACTTTGTGTATTTTGACGTTATTATTTAAACAACAAAAAACTATATAGCCTAGAAAAAATGCATTTATTGCAATCAATTAATTTTTTATAATGTCCTCACACCCATCATCGTATCTCCAACCCATTAATTGTTATGATTTTATAAAAAATGAAAACCCTAATTTTCTTGTTAATTAATATATCTTAAAATTGAAATGCTAATATTTTTAATTTTTTATCAAATATTTCAATTATATTAAACAAAATAGCCTAAATAAATTTTCAAAATTCTGTTTATTTTTATGTTTTTTTTTACGTTACAACAATATGCTTCCTACACGTAGAAATTTCTCAAGGATCACAACAGGTATGTTTGTATTCTTTTACCTTATTGAAAAATATATTAGCGGTAATATGTTAAAAAAAATAACATTACTGTTTCTTTATTTCATTTATGTTTAATCTATATACTTTTACACCTGCCAGTACGATATATGTATAGAATACGAGAGTTGAAGAAGTGTGACTGTTTGTCTACTTAGTTAGTTTCTTTACGAAAAACGGTAAACATTTACAGTAAAAACGGATAGAGATATTGAAAAGCAAGTGAATGCAAGAAATAAAGTGATTGAAGACTTGCTTGTTGTTTTGAATGAATAGTATGAATGTCTCAGGACAAGCATATTTGATTATCTATAATGAAGTTATAATTCCTACGCTATGTAAAGTAGTAAAAGTTAGATGTGGCAGAAAAAATATGGAAGTAGAATCAATGCAGTGTAGTTACAATCTCTGCATATTATTTGCAAAGTATCTTTGAGTAATAGATACAGGAAACATGATGTAACAGAACGGTGTGATCTGAAAGAAAATGTAGTGGCTAGAGCATGTCGCGGTGACTTTGCCAGATGGATAACTTTCCTTACATTCGTTCTTTCTAGATGGAAAGGACGAACAATAGGAATGTAAGGAATTTAAAGAAAAGTGATAAAATAATGTCATAGAGGGAATGTATGTGATGATGTGATGAATGGTCGACAAGGGTTGCCCTATAATATCTTATATAGACACTGGTGGGATATTTAAGAATGGCCAAATTTTAAGTAGCCGAAATCGATATACTAACATGAAACGGTTGACAGATATCAGATAAGCATGAGATATATCCAAAAATCATATGCGGAAATATGTGGTCTTTATCTACTCTTTTGGTAAATAGACGTGAGTTTATATTGTTATATTATATATACTTAGTACCAATAAAAAAATTACAGACATTTTCAATAAAAAGTTGTAATAGTAAATATATTTTTAAACAACTGTAATCTATTTGAAAAAGTGAATGAAGCGAAAATTGATGCCAAATGGTGCCAAAATCTATGATATGTAATTTAATCATTTAAGTCATATTATTAAACGCAGATGAAATATTATTTATTTATACTCTCCAAATTTATAAATTTAATAAATAGGAGGAAGAGCGATTTTTTTTTGATATTATTGCCGGAGCGATCACTCATATACTAAATTTTAAAATAACACTATTCCTTCTTTTGTAAACATGTATTTTTCCAATCCAATAAGTATTACAATAAAATGAAGAGGGATTTCCGAGACTCCATTGAATTTACAATGAGAAATGTGATGAATCCAATACGGCAGCTCGTTCTACGTCCGACCCGTCTCGCCACTCAGGCAAAAATACCGTGTAAACATCGTCAGTACTTATGCTCTCAATTAGTTCACCAGCCCTTAAAATCTTTTCTCATCGGTTGAAGCTGTATTTATAAAATCCGATATAATCCAACAGCGCAAAATTTGTACTGAACTCAATAATTTTGATGTAAATAATAATACCGATAACAACATTATCAGTAAAATGTAAGAATAGGCCTAATGCAGCCATAAACCGTTAAGTTGAAATATTTGAAGTTTTAATACTTTTAGGCATTATAATACGTATCTTCAAAATATCAGATTAGAATCAACCCCTTTTTTTTTTTGGTAGAGTAGCTTTCGTTCAATTTTGCTAAATAATTTGCCGTTTGCATTTAAAATCATTTCAAATCGATGGCTATTATACTTAAAAGCTTTAATTGTCAAGAAAACACTGGCTGGTGAAAAAATATATGTGTGAACGTGAATGGACAAAATTGTCGACCCTTCGTCTTTTCAGTTTCATCAGGAACATTATAAAAGTGATATCTATTATGGGAAAGGATATTACTACATTTTAAATTAAAGTTATACAGCGGTATTTTAAAGGCATGGTCAACATGTAGTGAGCTCTTTACAATGTCTCAGGATTCTCGATTTAAAATTTATACCTCTGTTTGGAGCCACGCAACCTCTACGTTTTTACTTCTTTAACAAAAGCAACAAAACATATTTTATTTACTAATATTTGTCGTATATTATTTTATGGTGGTAAACTAGTTGTATATTGGCCACGTTTACAACTAGTTTTCTAATAGTTCGTAATCCAATTTCCTTCACTACGCAGTTTAGAGTTTAAAGATGAACGAAAAGTCTTCATAAAAGTCGTTCTTGAGAACTATACTCTTCCTTTTAACGCTCCAGGACCACGCGCGCTCGATGGCGAGGCACGAACTTATCCGACCGAGTCAATTTAAGTTGCTCAAAGTTATACTTATGCTCTTTTACTTGTTTCTCATATGAATAAAATGAATTTCTTAACTTGTAATATTCTTAAAAATATCGACAAAAGCTTTAAATCCCAGACAGCCGTATAACAAACCAACAACAAGCCTCAAAACAGCACGAGCGCCGAATTATTAAGGTCCGTCCGACATGATTCGATTCATTTCGAACAGGAGACAGGGAGAAGGAGATCCGAGAGTGAATCAAAGCTTTTATTTCTCGCGCCGAAGCACCCCATTGTCTTCGACGGAAAACGGGTACGTATTAAGGCTCGCTTCCTCTTGCGTAAATAAAATCCATCGCCTTAGAGAGAGAGAGGGCTCCGCGGCGAGTGCAGGCGCCGCCGCGGCGGGGGCGGGGAGGAGGTGTAATGCCTCATGCGAGTGTCGGGGACAATGCAAAGTAGATTGAATTGGAAAAAAGTCTCTTCGGTAGAATGGCGGCTTTGGGGCTCCGGGGACTCGAAAGGGTTAACACAATGAGGAGCCGCGCGGCGGCTTTTAAGCCTCTATTGAGGTGTAAATAGCGGCGTCTGTCTAGACGCGGCTGTGTAATCATATCGAGCTATGAATAGAGAGCCTTCACGGAACCCTTCCCACGAAAAGGGTCGGAGGCCTCGTCGTGATTTGAAAACGTCGTGTTTAAGTGAAAAACAATTTTACGGCCTAATTAAGACTGGTCGTATAAAACTCACAAAACACTGATTTCGATGTCTTTTATTCTAATATATATATATATATATATATGACATTTACGAATATTTGAAAATTTCGGCCGAAGTTTATTTTGAGCGACCGCGTAACAAATCATTCTGTGCCATGACGGATGTTGTTAATTATTATCTTACGCCCCCTTCCGGCCAATTATTTCTTCATAATTTAATGAAAACATAAAATTAACTCTGTAGGAAATACTTTTGGAGTTTTATTGGATCCTGTAAGTATAAAAAAAGCAAGAATGCACTTGTAATAAGAATTCAGTGAGACAAAAAAGACTTGCTAGTATAACTTTATGGATTTCAACTTTTGGCTCTAATAATCACTATACCTATACTATTCTCAAAGGTAATTTTTTGTCGATGCGCCGTATCTTCCCTAGAATTTTAACAAAATCAAAAACTGAAATATATTGAAAATGAACTCCACCGCTATTGCGAAAAATACTTATAATTTAAAATTGGCCAAAACTAAAGAAAAATCTGTAAAACGATTGACCCTGCAGGCCATCCCTAAAACATTACGCTATGATATTTATCGATGTGTTCTTGAGCTCCTTAAGTTACATATGATGTCTATGAGTTGCTGAGTTCAAAAATTAAACACGGTTGACCCTTCAGGTCGTCCCTGAAACTTCTTAGTGTTTTCGAGCTCAAAGTGATAAAAATACAGGAGTAGTAAATTATTGAGCTCATCATCCTCATAAGATAAATTTTATTGTTTTTAAGCTATCCAAACTGAAAAAAGAAGTTTAAATACGTTTTGAGCGCTTACGATTCAAAAATGTAATACATATAGATTTTTTAAATTTTTCAACAATAATATCTTTGGAACACATTTGATTCTAATCTGCTTTATACCATCCGACGCATTTTTTATGAAAATAATAACCAAGCACTAAACATCAATCCATCAATAATTTCACGTTATTTTGAGAAAAAAAAACCTTTTTGTCGAATTTTCCGTTAACGATATTTCTCGATACGAACCCATCGATTTCGATGCAGTTTGCAACAGTCGACGTTGTTTTATAAACAGAAGAGGTACCTAATTAGATTTTAGATTTTATCGGAACAGTAGTTCGAAAATATTCAAAAAAAAACAATTTTGGAATTTATTTTCGACACACACATCACATACACGGAAATATACATACAGACTTACCGACATTATTCGTAAAATAGCCAAAATAGATTTCTAAAAACCTAAAACGTCAAAATATGGCAAAAACTATTTTCGAAAGTCGGCTTGAAAATAATATCTTTCCAATTTATGAATTTTTTAATTTCTGTAACGGGAGTTGAAAAACTAATTTTTTAAATACTTCAATTTCTTTGAAGCGCTCGATCCAATTTTAATCTGCTTTACGACATTCGATGTAGTTTTCTAAGGAGGAAAAGATGACCGAATACCAAACATCAATCCAACAAGAATTTCACGCTTTATTTCGAAAAAATCTTTTTCTTTCCAATATTTCGTTAACGATAACCCTCTAATGAATTAACTGATTTTGATGCAGTTTACGACAATCGACATTGTATGTTAAGAAGAAGAACTGGTTAGATTTTAGAATTCATAGGTAGTTGTAATATGCTTTGGGCGAAAATAGCTTAAAAAATATTTAAGAAAAATGGTTTTTGAAAAATGTTCTCCAACAATGTCTTTTTTTTTTGATGTTGATGAATTTAACAGTGATAAACGTTGTTTTTTAAGGAAAATGGCTAGACAAATTTTAGAATTTTTCGGTAGAGTAGTTTAAAAAATATTCTAAAAAAATACTTTTTGAAAAATATTTCTCCAACCACATCTCTTGAACATATCAACCGATTTTGATACATTTAGAATGATTGGAAAGAAAGAAATGAACAATTGGAAAGATTTTGAATGTTATCAGTAGAGCACACTGAGAAAAAAATATAGCTACGATAGCATTAAAACTTTGCCACTAGTCAGTCGTTTATAGCACATAGCCGCTAGCGCTAGGTTTTTATTGTCAACTTTTGTTTTGCCAATGTACCAGTACTTGTAGACTATGCTAGAATGGCAGTATTGAATTGTCACATAGACTAAGTAAATGTTTTTAATTTCGTTTTAGTAACAATGTCACATTATTCCTACAACAATAACAGATTGTGTCTTTGTAATCATGACAAAGATTTTTTGATATAAGATCAAATGTGTATTGTGTTTGAATTTACTGTCCTTTGTTCTGGTAGCGAGTGTACTCTGTGCCTATACCTCAGAAAAATTACATTGCCGATCTTAACCCTTATATTTCCTTGATGGTAGACAATGAAGATATTGATATTCTTCGCAGGCTGTACGTATTGTTTTAGGACCACTAGAGAGGTGCAAGTTTATTGGTCTGTGAGAAATATCTGTAGTTTAATAGTACATCATCAAGAAAATACAAAAAAATTGACATACATGGCAAACTTTATAAAAATACACCGCAGAAAAATAAAAGTCCGGAAAATTATAGACGAAGAACGCGTAAGTACATAACTAAGTTACCAGTCCCCAAACTTGTTTACAAGAATTTTTGCGATTTCATAATAATAAAGACAGATTACATAAATCACTAAGTACACTGACTGAAAAAAAGTGACTCACTGGGCTAAAATCAAATTAAGAAAAGACTATAGGCATTTTGTATACATTTATTGAACTTTCACATAAAAGAAAAAAAAAGATTGCTATAAGAAATAACTTAAGGGTAAAAAGGATACTTAAAATTTTTGCCTGGTATATAATATATATTACCTTGCCTTGTAGTTAAAGTATAGAATTTCACTCATGTATATGTTTACAATTAATAACCGGTACATGAAAAATTAATAGCTTGCCTGAAATTGAAAAATAAGAAATCAGTACAAATAATGGATATTAAATAAGGATCATATTAAAATGAAAAAAATTGTTTATTTTATAAAGTATAAAAAATTTTGAGACATATAAAGAAATTGATAATGATATTAAAATATGCAATAAAACAGTAAGAATATTGAAGATAAAAAATGAACAGGAAATTAATGCATCCGAGAATATATAATGATAGAAGGAAAAAATTATAAATGCTCGAATTCAGAAAGTAAAACACTTACATAGATCTATAATATTGATCATGAATATATATATATATATATAATTCTAGTAAACTGCAAACAAATTGCATTTTAATAAGTGTATATTTTTACAAGCTCGAAGTATTGACCGAGTTCGCATAACAATTTTTTTTAGAAATTCATTCACTAAATGCGTTTAGGCATAATAAATATATTATATTTATCTCATCAGTGAGAAATGTTCAGACAAAAGGTTAATATAGTAGCAAGCTAGGAGTGAAACTGCATTTGATGCAGGAAGTGATAAGTTGACTAGAAAAAACGTGTACAACCACTTAGATTGTATATTTTCTGATAAAAAAATATTTAGCCAAGTTTTACACCTTTTGAACATTTAAAGTGAATTTCACCTTATGCGTGTTTAACTTTAACTTTTCAATATAAAAAAAAACAAACGCAGGAATTTCACAAAATTTGACAAAATACAACATATATCAAATTTTATTAAACACTAGAACTTTAAAAATGTCACAATACACCTATAGTCGTTGCTTCGTCAAAACCAGTAACATACTTATTTAACAATTAAACACATTTGAATAAGAAATAAAAAGAAAGCACAATAAATGTCCACGGGCAAATAAGAGCGCGGTCGCGCCTGCGTCGAGCCTGCCACCTCTTACATTATACTATATTGTCATTTTCAGCAAATTATTTTGTCTCATTGTCAATTTTCATTTTTTTTTGACATAACATTGTTACAAGAACAAATCATACAATGATATGCTCATAAAGCGACGTCGTCGCTTCGTCAAATAATTTTAAACATTGTCACAGAAGTTATTTCCCGTGGCTCCTTGGACAATAAAATATTTGACAATAAAAAATTTGTTACAGGTAGAAAACTCGCACTGGTGCGTGAGCGAAGTACGTCGCTATAGTAACAATAACATGTTGACAAAGCTTTTATTGTCACTTTGTTAACCCGATTTTTTCTCAATACAACTTAAAAAATTTCTTAAAAAACACTTTTTTTTTTCCAACAACATCTCTTGAAGAAATTGACTGATTATTAAGCAGTTTGCGGAAGTCAATACATCTATTTAAGGAAAACAGATTATTAGATTTTGGTATCGATCGTCATAGTAGCCTAAAAGTTATTTCTAAAAAACATTTTTCCAAAAACTTTTACTTTTAAGATTTCTTAAAATCTGCCTGGGGAAGTTGGTTCAAGTTTTCATAAAGTCAATGTTGATTAAACTTCTTTTGAATACTGCTAACTTCATTTCGATCGACTTATCCGTTCTAAAGTTTGAGAGATTTACATACAGACATCACTCGGGAAATGGTCGGAATAGATTTCTAGGACCTTAAAACGTCAAGATCTGATGAAAACTCGATTTTAGAAAATTTGAGTGAAAACAGTAACTTTCTAATTAACTACAGTCCAAGTATAAAATGACTTGGCGAATTATCACTGTGGGAATTAATACTTCAGAAACATTTATCCAGTTTCTTTAACGGCTCGAATACATATCGTCACTTTTTCTTAATCCTAAGCCATATAAAGTTAATCAAAAATGTATAAGCACATAATAACACTTATAATGTGTCAGCTATAGGTTGTTTTGTTGCTCAACCTCCTTTTTCCTACGAGCAAAGTTTAATAACAATCGGGTCTTTATTATCCTGAAACTACTATAGAATTACAACCAACAGAGATGCTGTTGTCTGTGACTGCTGCGAACGACGTATGCACCTACCTGACAACAGAGAGGTATTATTCTAAATGACTCATTTCATCGTCTTTCATTTTGGTTTAAAATAATTTTAGATCATTATGGTAACAATAATGTTAATAATTTCTTATATCCGTAAACACCTACTGATTTGATAGTAAAGCTTTTCGTAGTGGGTATAACAGTTATTGTTTTATTAACAATAACGATTCTGTGTCCTCATAAGCAAATAGCTTCAGAAAAAAGGTGACTCTCTTTTTGCATTCATAATAAGAGGCAAAAAACATTTCAATATTGTTTATGATTGTGTTGTAGAGGAAAGGACTTGAGAACAAGTAAAAATATTGAACAAAGGAGGTCGATACAGACGAAGTAACAAAAATTTTTTTTTTCATTTATAAGGGACGGGATAGTAGTACTATAATTTATGTCAGAATGTTGTTTCAGTATGATATACAAAATTAACAATTGTCTAGTCGTTAGCACATTACTCACTTGGTAGATTTTCATGGTGGGATGACCTCCCCAAGTGGTGATGCGGTAGACAATGAGTACAGTTTCGTGATGGGGTACATATAAGGAAGGGATTCACTAACCTTTAGTTTGGGCGTGTTTAAGTTTAATAAGATTGGTTTTTGTATCTCCCCAAGTGGTGATGCAGTAGACAATGATTAGAGCTTCGTGGTAAAATATTTATAAGGAAGGGAGTCACTAAGATTTATAATTCTTTAAGTTTAATAATATTGGGTTTTTAGGTACTTCCCCAAGCGGTAATGCAGTAGACAATGGGTGACTGACATAGTAGAAAATATACAAATTTAAAGATGACTGGAGTGACTACGTGACGTACGATTTTAAAGACATACATCAATTTCCGGACACTAGTAGTAAGAGTAGTATTAGTAAACCAAATTCGACCTTAAAATTAATAATTCGAATTTATTAAAAATCCTCGTCTTCATAAATAGAATTGATAAAGATTATTTTTAATACGGAAATTTTGTTGAAAGACTGTCCCACAACTCGTCATAATTAATTTTTCTACATTGAGTCATAATAAGGACAATGTGACTGACAAAGTATTTAATTTCACTACGAAGTTTTCATATAAAAATTTAGTCACACAAAATAGAAGTTTAAGTTGTACGCCCCGCGTATTATTGTGAAGTCGGCGTGGGTAATTGCAATACATCGCGTTGTGGTGTATACATACCATGATAAGATCGTGATGAAAATTTTTGTCATTATAAGTATTTGTTTTTCAAGTTTTTCTGAGTGCTTACATCGGTGTTTTCCTTGAAAATTTTGGACAAACGACAATTAAAAATTTAAACGTTTGATCTATTTGGTGCCATTCGTGAAATATTGAAGTGATTACACTGTTAGTGAGTTATTAGTTCTCGAAGACAAATAGCATTAAACGATATAAACTTCAGATGGCACTATTTAAATAAAATACTTAGGGGAATTTTACAATCTGTTTATTGTTCGAAATGACCATCAGCAACTTTTCCTGTGGTAACTTATCATATTGCGACAACAAACCTGTGAACTATGCTTGGTTCTCCTGGCATTTTATACATTGCAAGTCATAAGTAAAGTGTCTAAAAAATTTAAAATGTGTTGTGCAACAATGCAGTGAGTTGTCAATTGACCACAAGAGCGAAGTTCAACGCACGAGCGAAGCAAGTGCGCTTAATTGCTCGGGTGGATAATCGATAACATCGCAGTAGTTGTATATACTGTTTTTTTTATTACAAATGGGGAGTTATTATGAAATTGGGATCTAAAAACAAGACCGTGATGGGGGTTGCAAAAAGAAAACATGGGTGTGTGAATTATATTTGCGTGCGACAAGTCATAATCGTCGCACGCGGTCGTACTTCTTGTAGGCGAGTGGGATGTTCGCGAAATAGAAATAAGAACTGTTGTAGTTTGAATACTTAGTAATTGAAAAGCTAATTATCTGTATTAGATGTTATATTCAATGACGTAAGTGACCAGCGTGATAGCTTGTAAATGCTGATCAAAATGTGAGCGGCTGTCGATGAAAATCAACGACGCGGAACCAAACAAGAATAAAATAAAACAGATAAATTAGAGCATGAAGAAGTTTTGCATAAAATAAATGAAACAATTAGTTTGTTCAATTCGATATTTGATGGTTGGATACGATCCGACACTACGCATACTTCACGAAAATAATGAAACACTATTAAATATTTGATATTAGAAATCAACCTAAATTTGACACCGTATGCGCACTTCTGGGAAACTAAATAATTTATAAGCAAAATCTTTTTAAGTGTCGAGGTCTGAACAATCATTTCTTTATGACATTTGCAAAGTCACTAAACCAAGTTGATTGCATAGTATTGTACTTTCAGTTCTTACTCCCCGCACAACACAACACAGTTTATATTAAAAAAAAAGTACATCTAATAAAAATTTATTTGGACGAATCCGATATTAGACACTGGGGTCTGTGGTCAGCGCTGTTTGAAGCCTATAATCTAATTTTAAGTAAAATTTTAATTAATGAGAATAACAAAGCCATTACAAATATCGTATTGAGAGAAACACCTCTGGTTCAAAAGGAAATGTTACCATCTTTGCTTGCTGCTTTTTTTCGTCCTCAAGTAGTTCAACAACAAAGCAAAATAAATATTTTATAATATTATTACCTAATGACTCAGCGTAATAGTGATACCAATCAACGTTAAATTTTGATGATAAATTTATATTAATTTCCATTTTTATAAAAGATGACAGATAAATTTATCCATTTATTATAAAAGGGTTTGACTAGTAGGTCGTGAACTTACACTATTGGCTCTGCTATGATACGTGATAAAGTAGAAGTCAGTCGTAAGCTTGACCGCAGCTCGCTTGAATTTGGAAATTCCGTTGAAATGCAGAGTCAGACGGGCTTAAAGCGGCTGCCCCGACAGAGAGAGAACCTTATACGTATATAGTTCACCAGATTTAATAGGGTTCTCTTCGAATAATTGAATCAATAAAACTCTTTTAATCCGTATTTGACACTGAATTAAATAACACATCATAAAATGTCATTAATATCAAAAATGATAATAATCACCAACTAACAAGTTGCATCTCATCACAGGGATTAATTAATTCGCGGTAAAGTTAACTATATCCAAAAATTAAAAAGATACAGGGAAAGATACAAGTTGTTTTGACAAAATTTTCGAGTTATCATGAATTGAGAAAGTAATAAAAATTATATTGTCTTTGTAGGTGTTATATCCACCTCTGAATATATTTTTTAAAGTATAAACAAAGTAAAACTAATAAAGTGGAACCGTCATGGCCGCGTATTAAAAATACTTTTTAAACAGCGATTTCGCATCACCATCCGAATATTAATTAGGGAGTATAACAGAATACATTATTTTTAATAGAATATAAATGTGCCAAAATACAATGACTATTTTACCTAATTCGGTCTCTCAGTTTGAATGAACATGTTTACGTTAATTTATTAAATAATTTTTCATACTGCTTTTACGTGAAACTTTAGCCTAACAAATAGATTTTATTTCATCAAAATCAGCTCACGGATATCATGTGAATCTTAAAATTTTTACTTCAGAAAATCAATTCTCCAAAATCCAGTTGTAAATAAAACTAGTTTTAAATATATTACGAAATTATACAAAAATTAAAACCTGTTTTATTATGAAATTATGGAAAAAGTCCCCCAAAGTTTGTTTGAAAACTGGTTTCAAGTTGTTTCCTAGCAATTTGTATATATTTTCAATTAACCAAACGCAAAAACTAATACTAGGAGTACAAATACGTTTCCGCCGTTTGCTGTCAATAAAATAATATTTATTGTGAAAGAACGGTAATTCAATTTTATTCGAAGTATTGTCCATCATTAGCAACTACCTTTTTCCATCTTTTAGGCAGCGTTCGGATTCCATGTCTGAAGAATTCCTTATCTTTTGAGGTTACCCACTAATCAACACAATTTTTAGTATCTTCATATGATGTGAATCGCTGCTCTAACAGAGCATGTACCATGACCGGAACAGATGATTGTCGTACGGCGCAATGTCTGGTGAATACGGCGGGTGAGGTAGTACTTCCCAATCAAGAATTTTCAAATGGGTTTTCACCGTAACCGCTACACGCGGACGAGCATTCTCATCTAGAAGAATAATTTTGTCGTGTCTAGAGTAGTATTGAGGGCATTTTTCCTTCAGAGCTCGGCTCAATCTCATCAATTGTGTTCGGTATGGAGTTCCAGTGATTTTTTCACTTGGATTAAGTAACTCGTAATACACCACATCCAGCTCATCCCACCAAATACACAGCATGAGTTTTTACCATGAATATTCGGTTATGCTGAGGATGTTGACACGTGGCTAGGTAGTCCTCATGGCTTTTTTCTTTTTGGATTATCATAATATCTCCATTTTTCTTCACCAGTGACGATTCAATGTAAAAAACTTTTTTTTGTGCTTTAGCTAGCAGCATTTCACTCACGCATAATCAGCGTTCAACATCTCTCAGCTTTAATTCCTATAGAACCCAATTACCTTGTTCATGAATCATTCTTAAAGATTTTAAACGATGCGAGACTGCTTGCTGAGTGACTTCTAAGGTAAGTGCAAGTTTCTTTTGTGTTTGAGACGAATCTTCCTCCAATAATTCCTCCAATTTTACATTCTCATAAATTTTTGGCCTTCCACTGCGATCTTTGTCTTCTACGTCAAAACCACCGTTTTAAACTTTTGAAACCACCCACGACATGTTCTCTCACTCAAGACAGCCTCATTATGTGCTTCTACGTGCAATCGATGTGCTTCAGCTGCAGATTTTTATAAATTATAGAAGTAAATTAAAAGCTCCCGCAAATAATGCTTATTTGGCTCAAATTTGGACATTTTTGGAAAAGAAAATATGATGTTAATATGAAGTTAATAATATCATAGAGTTATGTTGTTCTTGAATGAGCAACCTAATTTTTAATCCGGTTTTCATCTGCGAATTCTAACATAAGCCTCGTGCCATGCCACCTCTCAAAACGGTGGAAACTTGTTTGTAATAAGAAAATATATTTTTTAAGTGGTTTACTTTGAACTTTCGATAAAAGCAAATAGAAATTTTAGAAGGGATTAATTTTATCCTAATAAAGAGATAGTATCAAACGAGAACAATCAAAAGGGGGCAAAACTCCTCTCATGGAAAAAGTCTAATTATAGCCGCTTTCCGCTTTCTATTTTAGCCCTTAGAAGAAAAAAAATAATAACTTGAAATCTGTATTTAGTAAGAATAATATAATAAATGGGTACTTATATTTGAATCAGTTTGAAACTCATGATGAATATGAGAAAGTCGTAATGTTTTGCAACCGACCACGGCGGTTTTTTTTTTTAATTATCTCATCGATCATCAGTCATCACCCGAACCGTGTCGACCCAACAAGCAGAGTGCTCGCCGATCTATAGTTTCCGAGCCGTTAACCTGCTCGTAGCTGATCGGAGCTACACTGGGATTGCGCTGGGAGCGTCCCAGAAAACTACGCAGCTTAAAAACACGAGATAGCTTCCCGCTTAGAGGTTGAATTCGCTATCTTTCTCGCGAGCTTCGATAATAATCAAAATAGTCTCATTCCGACTCTTAAATCTTTGCGAATGGTAAGGAAATAAATTAACTTTCTGTAGCAAATCAGGTACAAATAAAAATAAATATGATTAAAATAAAGAAATGAGATCAATAAAAATGATCGATTGCCAATGATGATATTTCCGAGTTTGATGGACCAAGGATTACTGTTATATTTAATTTTTCACAATTCCGACTCGACTGGTATTAACCATCGTAACTCCGTTCTGTCCACTTATTTTATTAGTCAGAGCATCACAGTTACAGCGTTCTCGGCCCCTTGTTTATATACTTATTAAGGCGAAAAATCATATTTAAATATAAAACATTAAGCAAAGATTAAAATGAAAACGTTTAAAAAATAAATGTGCATTATGTCAAGTGAAAAGTCCAAAATATAACACCAAAGATATGTGTGTTTCGAAAACCCTCATGAAATTAATATGAAAGATTTGATTTCCTTATACTTTGATCCTCCGGTCACAATAAATTAGCTTCGAAATCGACCATAATTCGGACCTCTCTCTTCAATTCTAAACTATGGTGAAAAATCTTATACAATTGTCGATTAAGGTCTTTTATTTGCTCTTTCTATGAAAAGTACAATGGATGTTGTAGCTTAATTATTTTAGGGAAATACTCAAGAAAAATGTTTGAAAATTACTCCAATTTTTTTAAGCAATAAAGATAGAAAGTTCAATCAAATATTTCTTTAATAACATTAAACAAAAAGCGACATCAATAAAGTGATTTTGCTTTAATAAAAACTGGAAACTTAATTAAGAGCCACCTATCACCTTCACGAACAGGAAAAGATTTCGTAAAATGTATAATAATGGCTAAAAACCAAGGAAAATGTTGAATCTGAACGTACTGAGAAAAAAATCATGCTAATATAAGCTCAAGGAAAATAAATTTGCTTTTATGTTATTTAAATAGCCTTTTTCATTTTCTCCATACATTTATTATTTTTTTGACACGTAATATGCAATAAAGTGGTATAGTTACTAATTCGGAGAATGAATCGCACGAAAAAGAAAACATACTAAGTGCTGCTTTTATTAAATTATTATTCCTAAATATTTTATATAATCATATTCAGTAAAAAGATTATACAAAAGATGTCAACTCTTACAAAAATGTTTATTAAATGTTATTAAATATTGTTATATTTTGTCCATCGTTTTTAATTTGTTAAAATTAAAGGACCTTTCAGCTTTCGACAAGATTTAAAAACAGTAATCATTTCGAGCTATTAAGATGCATATGCATATTATTGAAAATCCATCGCTTTTTTAGCACACACCATCACGCACTCTAATAGCCTCCGTTGCAACCTCCACACTTGTATAGTATACAAACAAAAAATGAAAAGGGCAAAAACTAAATGAAATTTCGAGATATTTTTCTCGAAGACGTGTTATCTGTGGCAGGCATCCGATATCTTTTCCGTGCACGTTACGGACACCGGCAGCGGGCTGGGCGCACGTCGTCGGCAGGCGCCGCCGACCGCAGACGTATTAATATAGTTTACCGGCACGACAGGAAGGTTGTCGTGTCGGGAAGACTCCCGAATTGCACGATCCGTTCTGCCGACTAACATCCACAGCAATTAACAATATGTTACTGTGTTTTTTGAGATGCTAGACTAGCACTGGTTTCTCGAGGATACCGAATCTGTATTGATTACCGATGATAGAAGAGCGTTCATCATTTTCAATGTAGGCTCGTATTGTTTTCACTTCTGAAGATGACGATACCTGTAGTTGTCGGTGTCATGCTGTTGCTGAGAACGGAAAGGTATTTAAGCATTTTGATCTGATATGGTTGAGTCGTATGTTCTTAGACACTTCAGAGGAACTATTGGAGGAATGAGTCGCGTCGGTTAAATGAATAATATCTGGGCAATCCACCTTAATCGATGTCTTTCGAGTTTGCCGTGGGAGTATAAATATCTTCGCCCAGGAAAATTTGTATATTATGTTCAATTTCAACAATAATTAATCACAAAATTACCTATGTATTTCATTTCTGTATTAGCATTTGTTATGAAGCACCAAAAACGTATTAACATTTTAATTACCTCAAAATCGTACGACATAGTCGTATAAAACAAAATTATTTTTTTTTGTGTAAAATCGATTTTTTTCAGGGCAGTGACCTAAATACATAAAAAGCTAAACTTTATCACAGTAAAATTTTTATCGCAATATTTAGGATTGTTTGCGAAATCTCCAGTTTAAATCTCACATTGAGATGTGATATCTGTATAGTACGTGTGGAGTGTCTTTGAAAGATAGATGTGGTCAACAGTGATTTCAAAATGCGGTCTGATCTGATAGAAGATGATATGGCTGGGGCAGGAAAAGGTATGTTGCGGTCGTTTGGCCATCTGGAAATGACGAATAAAATTAGATGGACAAAACAAACTTATAGCGCGAAGACAGGTGACGAAAATTCGGTAAAGGGTTCGTCCAAAGAAGTACTACGCAGACCAAATTCGTGGCACATTAAAAAAGGGCCAAATTTTAAATATCCGAAATCAACGAGCTTTCATGAAAAGATTGAGGGATATCGACGAATCAAAAGAGATGTACAAAGATTGTACCATATGAAAATCTATGCACTTTGCCTACCCTTCTGTGAAATACGAGTAAGTTAATGCTTATTTATAATTTATTCACAATTCCTTTTCACAACAATTTTGCATTTCTCCTACAAATTTATTCCTTTAATTTTTATTTTAGTTTTTCAATAAACTTTGATTAGAGACCCTAGATAGCATGCTTTTACATAATTTTAGTCTCAACACATTCTAAATTAAAGGTAAATTCTTGGTTTGCGTTTATTATCTTTAGTATCATATAAACTTTCAATAAAAATTCCAAAAAATATTTACATTTCTAATAAGGACCTTTTTCATTCGATACACATGTATTTGACAAAAGTTGTTTTTTAATTTACCACAAAATGTAACCTTTCACATCGGGATTCGTTTATTTAAGCTACACACAGTGTTGAGCAAATCAACTAATTTATTCAATCAATTGATCAATCATGATTGATCTAATCATGATTAATTTAGTCATGACTAATTTAATCATAACTAACGAGATCAATCATTATTCATGACTAAATTCGTTAATCGCAAATCATCAATCATTAGTTTTAATCATGAATGTATGACTAAGCTCGATGCACAGGTGTTGGTACACTACACATACAGGGTGTAAGGATCAGCTGACCGAAGTCTCAGACCATCATCTTGAGTAAAGTACTGAAGGAATTAGGTTCGGAAATGAAAAAATTTTTTGACTCTGCATACAAAATATTAAAGTCGGCTGCTAATTTTGTATAGAAAGGCCAAAATTTTTTCCTTTCCGAGAAAAAATTCCTTCGGTACGTTACTTAGGATGATGGTCTGAGTCCATGGTTTTAGTTTGGTAAGCCATCCTTTACACCCTATATTATATAGCTTTCTTAAATATATTATTTGTGTTTATAAAGTTCAATACAGTTGCACTGAGATGATTAATAAATAAATAAAATAATACAAGTATAATTTAGTTAGTCTTATAATCGTTAAAGCAATACGATGACATCATTTACTTTTCGAAAAACAAGTAATAAATTTTTTTGCATCCCTATGTCCAACCGTCTGTATAGAGTCGATCCACTGTGCGGCGCAGCGTTCGTTGCTGCGGCGGAAACCTGCACGCACCCGCCCGCACCCCGCCGACAGGTTGAAACATGTTACACGCGCTAGCTGTCTGCTCTTTTGTTTTATGTTGAGTTACAGTTCAAGCGTCTTGGATGCTTGTGCGCGCACTCGTTTTACTTTACTTTTCTATGATTTTTGAGTATTAAAAATCATTATTATGGATGTCAGTGAAGAAGACTCAGTTATGTCATTGAATGAAAGTAACTTTGTGGCCGGAACATCAAATTCAAGTGCAAATGAAACTAGTTTTGGGACTTTGGATAGTAATTCGCAAAGTAAGAGTGTCGTGTTTGATGGTACTTTTTTCAAATATGTTCCCGAAAAGTCATCAGATTCTAAAACGGTCGCAATTTGTGTGAAGTGTTTACCGAAAAAGACTGTCCATATCAAAGGTCATCGTAACAGTTCCTCAAATTTTGTAAGTCATTTGAAGCGTATACATGGATCTACAGTAGTTGAAGAATATCGTAAGCACCAGGACGTGTCTAAAAACAAAAGAAAAGAAAAGTTGGAACCTCTTTTGCAAAATAGTGAAGCTACACTGAAAGTAAAGGGTCCTGTTTCCCAAGAAGATTTCGAACGTGATTTGGTAAATTTTTTTATTCACTCCATGATACCCTTACGAGCTATAGAAAATCCATACTTTATTCGTATGATTGATAATTTGGACACAAACAATAACGTTAAAATTCCAAGTCGGCGATGTCTTAGAAAAAAAATAGCACATTACTTCTTTGAACAAAAATGTGAAATAAAAAAACAACTAGAAACTGCAAAACATTTTTGCACTACTACGGACATCTGGTCCGGAAAGAAAAAGTTTTCTGGGAGTTACTATTCACTGGATTGATCAAAATTTAGAACGGAAATCAGCTTCTATAGCTTGTCGGCGATTTAAAGGCGTACATTCTTTTAATCGCATTAAAGACTTGTTGTTGGACATATACTGTGATTTTGAACTGGACACATCAAAAGTTGAGGCCACAGTAACAGATAATGGCTCGAATTTCGTAAAAGCGTTTCAAATGTTTGGAGTAAATTCAAAGTCAATACTAGTTTCAATTTCAACGAATGACGATGAGACCGTTACTATCAGTGACAGCACTGATAGCGAAAGTGAAGACGAAATTCAACCTAATTTTAATGATCCATTGTTTAATGATGATATTATGTTAAATGACGAAAGACTAGAAGACGACACAGAAGAAATTTGTTACCGGATCATTACAGATGTTGCGCTCACACGTTAAACTTGATAGCAAGTGCTGATGTTAAACATTTATTGCAAGATGAGACGACAGTGTTAGGAAATATGCATATCAATGTGATCAAAAAGTGTAATGAGTTGTGGAATTTAGCTGGCCGACCAAAATCTGTTGAAATCATAAAAAATGTACTTGGACATACGCTTTCTAGACCAGGTGTAACTCGGTGGAATAGTCTATATGACTCACTTAAGCAAATTTTAAAAATTAAGCAAAAAAATTTACAACTGAGCCGAGCTCTAGGTATCAAGAATCCGCTGACCGACAACGAATTTGAATATTTAGAGGAATTCATAGAATGTGCAGCTCCTGTAGCTACTGCACTTGATATATTACAAGGTGATGACACATTTTATGGCATTGTATTACCCTGTCTATTGGCTTTACGTAAAAAATTGGAAAAACTGTCCCGACAAGAATTACAATTTTGCAAGCCACTAGTAAATAAATATAATCAAAGCTTACTAGACAGATTTAAAAATATCCTAGAAATTTCAAATGAAAGAGCTGAAATCCCTATAATAGCAGCCTTAAGTCATCCCCGATTCAAAAATAAATGGTTTTCATGTATTCAACCCACCGAACATAAAAAGTGTAATCATTTGTTCAAAACTGCCATTTGCTTAGAAATTAATGAAAATGCGAGCGAAATACAAGCTGAACTTGAAAGCAAATCCGACAATACACATAAACATGACGACTTCTTTGATTTCAATTCAGATTCCGGTAGCGACAATGAATCGATTTCTCCGAGAAGAAAGGCTGAAATATTAATGACAAATTTTTAGCGAAGAAAGCCGAGATATATCTCTGTTAAATCGTTACCCACTAATAAAAATGTATTTTAAAGTATAATACTCCTATGCCATCGTCTGGACCTGTCGAAAGGATGTTTTCATTTGCTACAATGATAAATCTTCCAAAAATCATAAATTATCAGATGACATGTTTGAGTACAGAGTTGTTATGAAGAATAATTTAAATTATTTTAAGAATTAGATTCAACAATCTTTTCAATATTTTAATTAGTAAGTACTGATTGATCTTTATTTGATTTTAAACAATAAAACTGATTTAACAAATGAAACAGAAATTTTATTTTACCAGCCTATCAGTAGAATAAATAAATTGGCCTAGTGCGTGTTGGACTCGCGCAGGGTTCCGTACCAAAAACGGTTAAAAATCACGATTGTTGTATGAGAGCTCTTAAATAATAATTCCTGTTTTTAGGTACCTTTTGGGTACGGAACCCTAAAACTACTAAAGTTATAGAGGATGTTACAAAAACCCGTTATACTGAAAACCATTTCTCCGGATCATAAGTTTATCAACATAAGGAAATAACAGACCTAAATAAAAAATTTTGTGGCAGCAGCCATCTTGGAACGATTTTCATCAAACTTACGTAATAACACTCTCGACAATTGTACTGTCAAAAAAAAATTACATCAAAATTGGTTCATCCACACACACGCACACCCACACCTACACATACCCACACCACACACCCACACACATACCCACACCACACACACCCACACACACACACACACCACACCACACACACACACACACACACACACACCACACGCATCCACACACACCACACGCATTCACACACACACACACATACACCGTCGTTTTTGCGTCGGGGGTTAAAAAGAATTTCGATATTCGAAAAAATACAATAAAATTATGGTTTTTTGTAACATCCTGTATATAAAGAGTGTAAGGGAAAACCTCCCGGAAACTGAAACCAGGGCTCAGGGCTCCATCCTGACCTACCTCCATGAAGAAATTTTTCTCGAAAATGAAAAGAATTTTCTGACTCTCTCCATACAAAATATGCGACTCGGCAGCCAATTTTGTATGGAGATGTCAAAAATTCTTTTAATTTCCGAGAACAATTTCTTTGTGGACTTTGCTCAGGAGGATTGTCTGAGTCCATGGTTTCAGTTTTCAGGGGCTGTACCTTACACCCTGTATCAAACGATTGATTTTCTCTTAGTGCCTTACGAGTATTTTACCGGGGCATGTATTTATCTGACCACCAAAAAATACTGAATTTTACACTAAAACACTAAAGTCTAACCTAACCTACAGTAACGTTTTGTGTGCAATACAGTATTTTTTTAAGATGCAGAAAAATATTTTACTTTACCCGGTATTAAAAAATATCAATCATAAATAAATAATCATGATTATTTGATTAAGATTAAAACTAATCAATCGTTAGTCATCACCTCGTGATTAAACTAAATAATCATTAGTCTTCAATCATAACTAACACATTCAATCATTAGTCATCAATCATTAGTTAACTAAATTTTGCCCAACACTGGCTACACATTCGTCATTCTTACACTTAGTGTAGCTATCGATTTGCAACATTTTTCCTTTAATAGATTTTGAAAAATAGATATTACCAATGAACAGTCTGATATATCTAATAAAAAACGAAACTCAAATGAAACTTGTTTTTTTATTAAAAATACACGGAACCCTAAAATGTAACCTTCTTTCAAATACTTCTTTTAAACTTGTTTGAAATGTAAAAGTTTACTTTTGTGTAAATGAAAACCTTACACAAACCGAATAATTAATTATCTGATATTGAAAATAGTAATGTTATCAATATAATTTTAGATAATGAATCAAGATTGACAAATAATATTAAGATCCAATAAATTTCAATTCAGACGCGATTAAAATAAAAATGGAAGCCCTGATAGTTTCGAAGTTAATAACAATTCTTTGAAGAATATAATTTGAAGGAAATTATATTCTCATGCACTCAAGCAAATTCTCTCTTAATGATAGCAATATTGAATAAAATGAATGCTTTAATAACAATTATAATTATTAACATAATTAAATATTGTACAAATTGCAAAAAAAAAACATCAATCTCACATTTTAGTTATACACAAAGTAATTTTAGTCTGCAAAGGCACTTATATCCGAACTAATTGACAAAAGAAAGAAGCATAAAGGGCAGTTAACGAAATTATTGTGACGTTATTAAATAGCCAACTAGAACGCTTATTTTTGTCTCAGCAAAGATGGAACCGCTTCGTAGATAATTTTGAGTTGCAACAAAGTCAATATCTATAATATTAAATATAAATGATTTATAATATTGATTATAAATAAAAATGTAAATGATTTGTGGAATCAATAAATCATTTATATTTTTATTGTTGAAGATAATTTAAGAGTAATTACAGCTTTTCTTTTACTCTTTTAAAAAATGTATTTCAATTTCCAAGAAAATAAAATGCTTCACTAAATCGTATCAAATGTTAACATCATGTTTTAGCGAAATAATTAATATTATTAATATATAAATGAAATAAATGGGCTTAGCAGTCTCTAGAATCAGTTCGAAAAGTTTCAAAACAGAAATATCTTAAGAAAATGTATAAAATAAGGCACTCAGCAGTTTTGTTCAAGCATTAGAACAATTTTTGCGAAATCCTAATAGGAGTCCGAGGGCGATGCTTAAAAGTTTTAAGCTATAGGAGAAAAGTTATTTCGAGTAGTGCATTATCATACCATTAGTGAATTGCACCAAAAAGCAACGGCGAGTTAATCGACCAAGAAAGCCCGACTTGCTGTGTTAAAGAGCTTTTGCATTAGGGAAGACGATTAAATTTTTAAAGAGGATAAGTTTTTAATTACTTGCCTTTTTATCTATGAAATGAAAATGAGTTTTATATAACTCATTTATTAGAGGTGAACTAAGTAGGTACATTTATGTAGTAGAAATATTAAAAAAATAATAATTTTCATCCAAAACATCGTACATTCCATAATAAAACTAAAGAAAGAAAAAAACAAAGGAAGTCTAACACTGGATGATGACGTTTTTCTGGCCTATGTTTATGTAAACTTCAAAAACTAGTGGAAAAATATAAAAAAAATACGTAAAATTTAATGATATTAAAATTAACAGGCTGATATTTTAATTATCTTATAAATAAAAGCCACTTTCACAAGTTTTGACAAATATCAATCACGAAGTAATGCCATAGCGCTCCTCCGACCATTTTTCCACTCATAATTTTAGTCCTTTTATATTGTCATTCCTCTATATCGATATCAGAGTGATATCGATTTGTTGAAATCAAAACAAATAATGTATAATTTTAAAGAACTCTAGATTGTGGGAATTCTTGGTCAAACTTGGTAATTTTCATTAGTGTCTTCCTTAATATACTGTACAATAATCTAGTCTAGGATATCATACTTCGTGAAGCATGTCCTTTATTTTCATATGTGCAGCTTTCATATATACAGCAAAAATAGATCTAAGACGAAACGTACATACAGACATTGGGTATGTTTATCAATTTTGGAATATATAGGGAATTAAATATAAAGATATACGGTATGCTTTTGAAGACAATCGAATGAAGAAGTTCAATGAAGAGTTAACAATTAAAGAATTTATAAATATGGATATTGTTATTAATATTTTAATCAACGCTGTTTTTCAAAATCAGTAGAACGTCGTCAGACATATTCGAAGTTAATAAATTGACAATCAAATCATAACTTGCAAAAAGATCAAAAATAAATTAAACCTTTCAGGATTAGCTACTTTCATTTTGCGATACGTAAAATGAGGCGTTCTATTATCATAAAAATGAATTGCGAATGAAGAAAATAAACTTTTCTCAACGTTTAGCGAAAAGTTTTTGTGATAAAGCCGTTTCTATGGCCAAATTGACTGCACAAAATAATTGGTCTGGTTCGACCAGTAAAATACCACACCGAATATCGACGTAAAGTAGCTGACTTTCCTGTTGCATTCAGTGAATGAGAGTTCCGATGACCCACTCCCTATTTCCCTCTCTATTAGTACGATCCACTACACCATTCTATTCGCTACCAAGAAGCTGGCAACGCACCGGTGTCTTCTCCGGGATTGCGAGTGTCCATGGGCGGCGGTGAACATCTCCTCTCTGATGACTCGCCTGCTCATATGTCTTTCGAATACGCTAAAAAAAACTCCTAAAGGTACCTGACAAAAACACAAAACGTCTTTCCTTTAGATAAGTGACCTGGAGTATAGATATTATTATTTAATTAATAATTATATATAGCAATTATTACATAATTATACTGAGAACTGTAAATACTTTTTTAAGCAATACTGATGAACTTTTTTTATGAATAAAGTCATTTAAGTATTAGCTCGTATTTAACTTTTTCGTGTTATATCAAATAAGTCGACTGAAATGACGAAAATGATGTATAACAAACAGATCTAGTAATGGAATTATAATGAGGCAAAAGTAGCTGTCGCTTTTGCCCTTTATATAAGGGTAGTTAATAACAGTTTTTTTTTTTAGTTACTTAGAAGGTTACTTTGTCACTAATGGAAACAAAATTGTTTTACTGGCGACAAAGCAAATAGAAGCAGAATCATCTATATTCTGTTTTATGTGTGAGTAAGTAAACTCCTACGCTATCGCTTGCACACACTCTTAGAGTTGGTTCCGATCTTGATCGGCATCTCGACTCGATGCCAGTTCTGTACAATATTATGGAAATCTGTACAAAGATGTGTCGAAAAAAAATTATCTCAAAAGTTACTAATGTCACAAGCAAAACATACTATCTAAATATGGAATTTCATGACAAATTAACAGATAAAAGATCCTTACGTCATAATATCTTTTGCCAGTCGAGATATGGATCTTTATTAAAATTTAAACCTAAACCTAATCTTGGTCTAATTATCAGTCTCGATCTTGAATCCTATTCTTAATTTAAATTTCTCTTCTTTTTCACTTCTTTCTTTCTTTTTCGTCCTCTTACTTCTCTTCTTCTTCTTATTTGTTACTGTATTTTCCATCCCTCTTTTTGCCAAGCACAGTAAAGAGATAAATATTTAAATCATATTTTTTTACATAATATGTATATGCCATATAAAATATGTTAAGTTTTTTTTATAGTTTAATCAAATATGGAATTATATACCACGTAATATTATCTTGGCGCGATTTCTCTTCCATCATATGAAATTGTTACTGTTAATACCTTAGTTTACTTATCTTAAACAAACGCATTTTAAAATCTGGCCATATAACCTATTTTCATAATAAATAAATAACTAAGTAAATCGGAGCAGTGATTGATGAAGAAGTTATTTTTTTTTAGCGTAAGGAAACAAAAATATTTTTTTTCCGCGTGCCAGTGTTGAGTACTTGTAAAAAGAAGTGTATTAAATTAATTAATTTTCTATATACCTATATAGGGAATCAATTAATATAAAATACATAATTAGAATAATGATATGATACATACCGACAATCAACATTAAGTCTCTAAACGTACTTAACAAATTATCACTAATATTTACTATCAATTATCAATAAATATAATTCACCACCGCATATAATTTAAAAACATACGCATACATATATATTCATACATAGATATATTTCATCGGTACTGATATGAAGCACGTTTTGTACATTCAGAAATATGTGACAATATTTGAAGAATCACCTTGAACATAGTTATCAGTTTTCACGCTCACGTTGTAGTATGTTGTAGATGTCCTAAATATTACTTTTATTTTTTATTACTATACTTTACTTTACTTTTGCCTTACTTTATCGGTAACCTTTTTTGCAAAACGTGAGAGACTTTTAGCATCCAATGTCGAAGTGCGCGCATATCGCAAAAATTAACTTTTGTCATATTTTTCTAAAGCGCCAAAAGGAGTATAACTTCAAAAATCATATAAATCATTAACCACAAACTCGACTTGCAGTCAACGCACTTGCACGCTTGTTGTTGATTTTCATTTTCAATTCGAAAAGGAAGAATAGCTATATAACCTATAAAACAAAATAATGTTTTTTTTTTTTGTAATAAACAGGCAGATAGATCAAAATGTTACAAACGTGGCGAAAACTAAGCTATCAATAATGTTATTTGTGTTCGATAAAATGTTTGAAAATTGTATTTTAAATGAATACGAACATGAGTTTTTAAACTTAAAGAAATATTACATTGGATAATATAAAAAGCGAATCACTGTAATAAATTGCAGATAGCAATTTTAAATTTTTTTAATCAAAGTCATAAATGGTGTCGCTCACCTTTCCTTTCACGCCCGCCCTCATGTCTGAAGACTATGGGGCGGTGTTTGTCTCTACGCCACAGCACGGAGGGCGAAGGCACTCCCGTCGCGATGCACGACAGTCGTATGCTGCCACCTTCCCTCGCGGCACTTCCCTCCGTCGCCGTGTCCACAATGTCAGGAGGAATCACCACTGATAAGTGACCCGTCTGTAAAAATTAATACTAGCATGTTTGGAGACACACAGCACCATCTGATTCCAAATTGAGCAACGAGACTTATACTGTTAGTATCAGATGGGTGTTGGAATACATATGTATTCCTTTTTTGTTAATAAATATATACACATAATACATATTAATATCCAGACTCAAGATCAATATTAATTTCTAATCAAATAAAATGTTTGTCTTGTGGGGCAATCAAACCCACGGCCCCAGCGTAACACGTAGGGTCACTACAAATTGCTCCAATCAGGCAATCTACCTGTTTAAAAGCTGAATTATTGGTAAAAAGCTATACACGACAAAAAATAAAATATCAATTACAACTTATCGACAAAATGTGTGGTTCAATTGTGACAATTGTTTCTTTTCTATCAATACAAAAATAATCATTGAATGGAAGTCATTAGCTTAGAATAGCAATAGTAAGCTCGTAGGGTAGGCAGTTTGAGAAGAGTTTTTGCTACATTTGCGACTAACTCGAAAACTTTAAGGTTAATTCCTATTAATTAACCACCACCGATTTGCCTTTGCGACTAGAGCGATATGGAGGAGGTACATGGACGACAAAATGTAAGAACATCTGCGTAACGCTAAAATAACTCTTCAGTGAAACTTCATTAGAAAAACACAAAAATACACTATCGAAAAATTCGAGTATGGTTGAAAAACTCGTGACACTTGTACAATAATTTCGACATTCTTAGCAGGGATGCATCCGATACCGATACCGATACCGATATATCGGCGATATATCCGATTTACCGATATATCGGTATCGGGGATATTTTGATAGCCGATACCGATCCAACAACATTTCAAATTCCGCGCGCTTTAAATTACTAAATGTAAACGCGCGCGCTTGCTTCACTGCAAACGAGGCACGAAACGAACGGTCAATGCTCGGGGAATTCCCCCGCGAGTTTTGTCTCACACACTCTTTGTACTTTCGCTCACTCGTGCTGCTTTGTGCATACCATTGCGCTATAGCGATTTTTGTTGGTTATGTTAGAAATTATAAAATACATAATTACAGTTGACACATCATAATTAATTGATTAAATAGTTGTGTGGTGAATATTTAAACATTTCAAAGACCTGTCTACAGTGCTTACGAAAATTATGTCAACTTCAAAACACAAAAGCACTATTTGGAGCCATTTTGAAATTTCGACGTTGGATAATTCCAAAGCAACATGCCTATATTGTAAAGAAAATGTGTCTCGAGGTACCACCTCTAAAAGTTATAACACGTCCAACTTATGGATCCACATGAAGAGGCACCATAATAGTGAATTGGACACCGCTTCGACCTCAAAAACAACTACTCAGAAAACCAAGCGCGACGAGGAGGGCGGTCTACAACCACAACCAAAGAGACAAGCAACTTTGTCAGAGATAATCGATAAGAAATCACTTTATGTCGACGACGACGTTCGGGCAAAAGATATAACTCTCACTATTGCTGAGCAAATATGCGTGGATATGGAGCCTTTTGATTTAGTAAACAAAATAGGCTTCCAAAGATTGATAAAAAAACTGTGTCCAAAATATAAAATGGTTTCGCGGTTCCACATTACAGAAAAAGTCATACCAGAAATGTATCAGCGAGTGAGAGCTAAAGTACTAGAACTATTAAAAGACCTGCCGCATATTGTGATAACCACCGACATCTGGACAAGTGACTCTTCTTCGCAATCCAATGATTTTATTAGCTTGACAGCACATGGAATCACTGCAACTTTTGAGTACAAAGTTACTGTCTTGAAGTTTTGCCATTCGATGGATCGCACACAGGTATAAACATTGCAAGCAACCTCAACAAGGCTTTTCATGATTGGAATATACAAGACCGAGTTCGAGCTATAGTTTCTGACAACGCAGCAAACATGAGTGTCGCTATAAGAGAGATTCAAGAAACGTATAATGTTGTACCTGTAAAGTGTTTGGCTCACTCATTGCAACTGGTAATCAAAGCCAGGCTTTTAAAGATGATAAAGTCAAAGAAATGATAACCAAAGCAAGGTCTATTATAGGACATTTTAGTCATTCCACGAGCAGCAATAAGGTATTAAAAGAAATGCAAGATACATAATATTGCCAACCATGTCTTAATACAGGATATATCTACACGTTGGGACTCGACACTACAGGCATTGAGGCGTTTGCTAGAACAACGAGTTGCAGTGCAAGCTTGTCTACCTCGTATAACTTGCAAAGCAGAACTTACAACTGAAGAATGGATAATGATGGAGAAGGTGGTGAATATTTTGCGGTATTTTGAAGAAGCCACAAAGTCAATCAGCAAATCCACTGCTACGTTGTCTGACGCCATTCCATTAATTAACAGTCTTCGAAAATTATTAGAAAATATGAGAGGTTCGTCGCCGAGAGAGAGGAGAATATATCGCAAAAATTAGCGGGTGACTTGTTAATGGCTCTTAATGAACGTTTCGAAGACTTGGAAAATGAAGAGATATATTGCTTAGCCACAACGCTTGATCCTCGATATAAAACACGGATATTTCAACTACACTCTACAACATCTACAGCAAAAAAGCATCTTGTGGAGTTAATCATCAACCTTAACGAAGATTTATATTCCGAAAATGCTTCGGACATGGTCGCACCTACACCGAGCACAAGTTCTGAGATGACTGCTAGTGGTGGCCTTTGGAGCGTTTGTGAAAATATTATTAGAGAGTCCGAAGAAGATGATCCCCTGTCAACTCTGAGCAGCAATAACTCTCTCAAAGAAGAAGTCGAGAAGTACCTAAGATCTCCCAATATACCCAGAGACGCAGATCCGCTACTTTTCTGGCACAATGACGTCTTATACCCACATTTGAAAAAACTGGCGCAGAAGTACTTCAGTTTCCAAATGAGCTCTGTTGCATCCGAGAGGCTATTTTCCACCGCAGGTCTCATTCAAACAGACTTGCGAAACCGCCTTTCTCCACAAAATTTGAGAATACTTTGCTTTTTAAACAAAAATCTTATAAATGTTAATTTTAATTATTAATATGTTAAGTATGTAATAAATCCACCATATTTTTTTAAAATGTTTAATCTTTTAATGTCAATGCTACTACTTATTTAATAAAAGAAAATAACCCAAAGCGTATTTTATTTGTAGCTAGAAGTTTTATATTTTATTACCTTATCATTTATTTGAATTTTCTAGGCGTATCGATATCGGTATCGGTATCGGCGATATTTTAGTAAAAGTATCGGTATCGGTATCGTATCGGCCAAAAGGCGTATCGATGCATCCCTAATTCTTAGCAATCTACTTGGGTTTGTTATTATCCAAGTATTTGCATTTTCAGAGCCCCCATTTAAAGGATAGTGAATTGCTATCTGCAGAATCTATGTTTATTCGAAATTGACAATAGTCACGTTGAATTTCGGTCATCCACAGTCCAACTTCACAGTACCTTGTCAAAATATGTGTTAGGTATTTAAAAATAGAAATATAATGAGCAAAAGTTGGTATTAGAGAATAAAATTATAATTATTTTTTAAATAACTACCTCATGTAAAAAAATATGAACTAAATAGAAAAATCCTCGCATGAACAATTCATGACACAATTCAACCCGATACATTATTTACAATAATTGTAAATTGTGAGAATTTAATATCACCTGCATTTTCATGGGATCAGTGTTCACTTGACACATGTAAGTGCCCGAGTCGTTGGCCTGCACGTTGCTTACGTGCAGTTTCCAGGTGTTGTGGTTGTTGTACGTAACTGACAGTCTCGGATTCAGAGCCACCTTGTGAGTGTGGATCGCTAAAATGGCTTTCGTGTCTGCTTTGATCCACGCCACCTGTACAGAAAAAAGCTGATGTTCTTTTATTTTTTCGAGAAGGCGAAGCAAAATTTTCGTTTCATCTGTCAAAAAATCAATCTGTGAAAATGTCACAAATAAATTAAAAATTAATAACAAACACAGGTAAGTGAACAATAAGAATGGATAATTAGAAAAAAAACGTCGTTTTATGTAAACACACTAAAGGTCATCTAGAGATGAAACGATACATCGATTTTTTTCAAACATCGATGTATCGTTCATAAACATCGATGTTTTAACATCGATGTTGAAACCCAAAACATCGACGATACATCGTTCTTTATGAGCGATGTTTTATGAACGATATTTTATCATAGCGTTATCTTCCGTTGAAATTGAATTTTACTAAACCACTAAAAAAATCCACCAGCCACTAGAAGTAATTTTTCGCCACTAAATGGACAGTCAAAACCACCAGTTTTAGTAGAAAATCCACCAGGCACCAGGTTGTCAAAATTGTTATTTTTAAATTCTCTATTGAAGAAATAAATATAAAAATATGTTTAATTGGTACTTTTACTTTTTTTTTCTGTTAAAACAGTAAGTGTGAAAACAAAAACTTTGTAAAATAATATAAATACGTTCGATTATTGTACTTGCTTGTTTTATTTCTGTTAAAAAATAATATTTATTCGATATATAAATGGTGATAAAAAACATCGAAAAAAAATCGATACATCGTTCATAAACCTCGATGTTTTCGACATCGATGTTTCACTTTTGAAAACATCGATGTTCTAATATCGATGTTTTTTTAAGAGCGATGTTACATCCCTATCCGTAACTATCTTTAATTACCATAAAAGCACTAATGGAAAGAAAATGTATTCTTCGTTTCGTAACAAAACAAGTCTGGTAGCTATCGATCACGTCAAACTATACATATGATGACGAAATTTAAACGAACAACCGCCCCATGCGGTGGTTTAAGGGCATCTTATGGTAAACTTGATCACTTGCCTTACACATCCCTTCTCCCTATAAACGCGCGGTGGGTGGCGTGAATCTAGCTCGCGCATTAATTTAGCATCAACTACTGCGCCACCTCGCACACAACACTTGACCTGTGACTTGCAGTGAGACGTTTATTGGGTGATGCATGGCTATAGTAATAATAATATATCTATAAAGCTCACTAATGCGTAACTCTGAATCTAATAAATCACTTATATTTGTATTATTGGAGGAATCACAAACCTCTAACATGACTTGAATGCCGTCTTTTCACAAATAATATTTCACTTCATTCACTCCAACTTCCGTCAAATGTTATTCATGATATAATAGACCTGCATAATATATATTGCCTGCAGGTACAATAGAAAGTGATTTTTCCCTAAGTGATTTTTCTCTGTACATTTATGAATCAGATATATCTATTGGTGTAGACATCGCAAACGAATTGAAAGCAGGACAGAGGCAGAATCAAGAGCCGGAATCGGAAGCGAAGTTGAAAACGGGACCGGGTTCGAAAACGAGTGAGACAGGAGTTAAAATCAAGAGATCGACATCTGGAAAAGTATCGGAACCACAATTGAGTGCAAGAACTAGATTGGGATTGACAGCAAGGTCCTTTAACATAAAAGATAAAGAAACACATCCTATGTCCACGCAGACGAAGTCACGGCAAAAAGATAGTATGTTGCATTATAAATTTATTGAACATTGTAAAATAACTTTGGCATTATCATTGTATAACAAATTAATAAACAAGTTAAAATAATATCAATCAATTCATTCATTAAGTATAAAAAAATTCAATTTGAAAGAAAGTGATAAGAAAAACAATAAATTCCATTTCACTCTGACAAGACGTTCCACTTTGTATAACTTACTAATGCTTGGAAATGTAACACTTTTAATATAACAGAAATAAATTGTATGCGAAGTATTGAAAACCCATATCAAAATATCCCAATCACGACTTTTTACCATGTGCAGATGTACAAACTCTTGTCCCTCATCCAGCTGCATACATCGAATGTCATTTTTTTCGTACTCAAATTACTAAAATTACATGAAACAGCCTGATAGCCAAATACTTGAGTCCCACAAGATTTTTTTTTCGTTAGTTATCCAGATACGGCATAATAACCCTTACTACATAACTTTTTTTTAATAAAAGCTTTAAATTCATGAATTGGAAAATTTAAAATTTCAACTAGGACCTCTCTATAAAAACACACACATTACCCTGTAAATGATTTGCTAACTTTGCTGAGTCTGGTGTTGTCAGCAGCAAGGTCATTGTTATGTCTAGTATTAATATTATGATAAATGCTTATTTTTGGAACAATTTTATATTTCTTTTGACATATACCAGGTTTTTGTATATGTATTGTGATAGTACAGTTAAAATATTAATTTGTTTAAATTTTTCTCTGAGAGATGCTGTTGGTCTCATTACAAATGGCATGAGTAGCCCGCTTCTGCAGCACAAAAATTGTATTTATGTCGGTTGCATGACCCCATAATAAAATTTCATAGGTCATGAGACTATGAAAGGAACTAAAATAAACTAATATCGAGGTGCTTTCATTTGTAAGCCACCGAATTCTTTGACTGTATATGCTGCAAAACTAAGCTTTTTCGCCAATTTCGTTACATGGAAATCCACTGCAACTTCGTATTTAAAGTCAGACCACGAAATAGGGTCGTGTCTACAATATTCAATATCTCGCCCCTGACTACTACATTTGTTCCGACTAATTTAAAATTAGAAAACAAAAATTTTATTACTTTTGTTTACTTCTCATTGAGCAAATAATTGTTAACTGTAAACCATTCGACTACTTCTGAGATAGTACTATTTCCTTCATCAAAATCTGGTAGTCTATTAACCTCAAAAAGCAAGGACGTATCATCATAAAACAGTACAATCCCATGCTCGTAGTTCATAAGGTGTGGTAAATCATTAATATAAACTAGAAATAGAAATGGTCCAAGAACTGAACCCTGTGGCATACTCATACTGACTGCATTAACACAAGACTTACTGCACTCAATGAATATTACAACTAATAGATTCTTGGAAATGGATTCACGTACGATATAAATAATTTAAAATCTTAGCCAAATAACGAGCTTTTGAATCATTGTAATCATTTAAGTGTAGTACTGCAAGATGGAAAAGCAAAGACATAAAATCTTATGAGCTTTACGAAGAAATACATATTTTAGTGCTTAATCTACCAAACTCCATTACAGACGCCAATCAGATGATTCAATGTGTAATTAGAAATAAATTGGAAGACACCTAGCCTAATATTTATATTGCTATTAGAATTATATTGACTGTCTGTAACTTCCGTTGAAAGAAATTTTTCTAAGTTAAAAATTATTAAAAATTAGTTGAGAAACAGTACGAAGCAGGACCGACTATCTAATTTAGCAATACTCTCCATCGAAGCAAATTTAGCTGTAAAAGTTAAGTACAAATCCTTACTAGAGGACTTCAGTAAAGCAAAAACCCGAAGAACATTACACTTTTGTAAAAAAATTAAATTACACAAGTTACAAAATAAAACCTTTTTTCTAATCGATATGCTTTTCTATATTCTTTCACCGCGCATTTATATTTTTTCACTATAGTGAGTAGGTATGTCACGTCAAAGCATATTTGGTATGATGGATTTATTGGGTAGATCTTGTACACGAAAGAAAAGGGGCCTCACTGATGCGATTTCGCCCACGTCTACATTAGCCCACGCTACATCAATCGATCTGGTATGTCGATTTAGACTTCTAATAATTTCAATTACATGACAATACAATAATTTGGTATTAATCGAAATTTATTTATGTTGGAGCGTGGAAATGCGTAATGGACTCTTCAACAGCTACTTATATATCTCTCGGATTTATGCTGATTTGGAATGTTTTCATATTTTCCATACCTCATACTGTTGATGATGAGGGGCTAGTGGTGGAGCTGAAAGCTGGACAGTGAAAGTTTTCAGTGGCTGCTCATAAATCTTCCAAGTATAGGATTATTTGTTTTTTTTCTTTCATTATTTGATATAGTCATTAGATATTAATAAATGGCAAATCTATTAATTAGCATATATTATGTTGAATAAATACGTTGCATATCAATCTTTGCGATTAACATGCAACGATTATAAAATATTATAAAAATTTGAATAAACGTATATTAAAATAAATGAGTAAGCTTCACCATTTTAATCGCATATTTTATTAGTTACATCTTTGATAAAAGTGTGACTGTCAGTTTTCTTTTTTTCTTAATGACGTCTCAGTAAAATCGGCCAAGTGATGCTCAATAATGTATTGATTTTACGGCAATTCTTAATTTCTAAATAATATTTCTGATTTGAATCAATTAGTTTTTGAAAATAACACCGAACACGAAATAACAGCTCAACTTTGAATTGCGGTCTATTGTTATGTTATCATCGTAAGAACCATTCTCTCAGATTTCAAGTGTTCGATGGACATACTTATAAATTCATATGCACATAAAATTTTTGTAATGATATTTTTAAATGTTAATTGCAATAATTCAAATCGGAAGTTATAACAAAACCTCTAGGTCTTAGATATGGAAAATACTGAAGACGTGGCACCTGATCTTACAACTGTAATTTATGAAGAAAGAATAAACAAATAAGTAGTAAGACGAGATGTAAGTGTACTAATTTAGAATTTCCCCGGCGGCGGCGCTGCGGGCGGCGGGGGCGCGGCTGAGCGGCACGTGAACCCAGATAGCCGCCTAAATTAGAGAGCGCGTTCATTTCAGGAATGCGCCGCGCGACTCCCGCGAGCATTTTTCATGTGACATCTCGCTTTGTTGCGGTTGGGAAATAAATTAGTAACAATTTCATTGTTCGCGGAAATTATTTCCGAGTGCGGGAACGCTAGGGAGCCTAGAGAACGACCGCGACTGGAAATTAAAACCCCTTTGTTAAAGCGATAGAATTTATTTGCGTCGCGGGGCCGCCGACCCCATCGGAAGCGCCTGCTTCGGTCGCGTCGTTCGTCTTGGCAGCGAAAATTAGGTGTACGTATAATGGTTTTCGTATACATTACGTACATCGGTATTTTGCTTTTAGTCTCGCCTTAGTTATAGACCTAAACGGCCAAGTACATAGGTTTTATTTGGGTTCCTGTCCTGTTCTCAATTCTCATGCTGATGCCGATTTTGATTCTCCCTTGAACATTCTTGTCTTTTTTCTGCTGACCATACATTTATTTTTTGTATACAAGAAATATCTTAACTAGTATTCTAAACAAAAGCTTATTCTTAAACACATATTGTTATTTACACGTTACCTAAACAAAAAATGTCTTTCTAGTTGTCTGTCTATCTGTCTGTTTATCTGTTTGTCTCTGTCTGGACTAATCTCCGAAACAGCTGAATCGATTTTGATAGGATTTGAACTGATAGACAGATTATTCGATTATTCACAACAGAATATGGGGTAACTTTTATCCCTATTTAGGATTCTTGTTAAATATGATAAGAAAAGTTATAACAATTAATTCATTATGGAATAATATTGTTTAAGTATATCATGGTCCTCCTTCACATCGATATATCGTTGCTTCTCTCAGAAATCTGTTGATGGCATTATATCAAAATTAAATCGCGCAATGGTTTCGTATATCATTAGATTGACAGGATTATATATATTATTGTTAATGTTGAATAAAAATAAAAATGCAGAATTATATTTCTATTCAATGAATATCTTAATGCGTGAGCATTTAATTTTAGTAGAACTTTTACATCAGTACTAGTACTTGTAGTTTACTGAATTTTAGTTGAACTTAGTAGAACTCGTAATGAACTCTAGATAAAATGTTTTTTACGGATTTTACTACACATAGAAAATTGCAAAAGTTATAAACAATTTCAGGAAAAAAATAAAATATTTAGTTTTTCACTTATATCTCAAAAACGATTAACATTTAAGATGTTTGGAATAACAATAAGATAAGAAGATATTTGGAAAAAGATCCATAAAGAGGAGGAAATTTTCAATGAAAACCTTTAATTCCCAGAACTGTCTATTATTTACAACTTTAATTCAACTCCGAAAATAGGGCTCCAAGCGGGTATTACGACACTGGCACGTCGCCGCTAAACACAGACTGCGATAGAAAATTATTTTCATTTACTATTAAATATAAATAAAAAAAATTAAAAAAAATGTATTGTGATTTCAAAAAATATAGTCTGACTGAAAAATAATTTAATTAATTAACCAATTTTTGTTGAACTTCTGTTCTCATAAGAGTTCATATAAAAGTTTAAATAATTGACATATATTTTTTATACTTCTTAGAGCCCTTTTTCAATATATACCTAATAAGATTAAGTGATGGAAGTTTATTAAAAGTTTTTATTTTGTTAATAATAGATATTTAAAATTAAAAAATAACGATTAATTTTCGTTTTCCTTCTTTATATAACACATTGCTTGCATTACTAAATAACTGATTATAATCAGATTATAACAGTATTTATATATAATAATTATTATATATTAATTATTATATATAATAAATAATTATTATATATACATACTGTTATAATCTGAATACTGCTATAATCATATAAATTACCATGTGAAGTAACTGCCTGACAACTGATCTCATAATCTCATAATGTTTCTCAAGTACACATACTGCAGGATGGGACCCTGGTGACCTATAATACAGGTACTCTGTACCCAACTTAGGCACGAGTCTCTCACATTTATTTAATTGTAAAATGTACTCTTAGAGACATGTGGCCTAATTGTGGTGAGAAATAAACTATTGTTATTGTTATTCATTATGTATTTTTTGAACACGACCAGAATCTAAATCAAGACCAAAATTGGGATCATAGTTAACTGCGTCATCGTTGGATACAAATGATGAAAGAAAAAAAAGAAATGATGAAAAAAAAAAAGAAAAGTGTCCACGCGGGTGGAGCCGCGGAATGAACTAACAGAAAATATAAGTTCAATAACGATTTTATATGTACCTTTTATGTTAAAATATCTATTGATTTATTTGATATTAATTCCAATCGGTTGGACAAAAAAGAAGATTTATTGGTGCAGTTATCAGTTTTATACGTTTAAATTGGATTTTATTCCTCTTTTATACGTTACACAGCCATAACTGTTGACAAACAAGAGAATTAAAATTCGTACTCTGGAGTGACTCAATTTATTCCTATATTTTTCGGTGTTTGTGGAACTCGATTTTGAGAATTGTGCTAAAGTCAAATGTAAAAATATTTTGTAATAGGGAAAAAGCATTGAATGAGAATCAATAGTACTTACTTCAAGACTTTTAAAATATAATTGAAAAATAATTGTGGAAGGAGCAGTTTAATTTAGCAGAGAAAGTAAAAGGTTTTCTTTATTTTTAAGCATTTACTTATATAATTTTCAATTTAAAAGTTACTACAGTCTAATGATTAGAAAAACATAATTCATATAACAATTTATAAATAAGCTAAACACGTAAACCTAAGTGGGGAAACAAAAAAGTAAAAAAAAAAAGGCAAGTGCGAGTTGAAATCGCATAGAAAGAGTTCCGTACATTTATATGATAATGACACATTTATTATTATCATATAGGACTTCGGTTTTTATAAAATTAAGCAACTCAACCTCGTAATTATTTTTCGTTTCACATGAGGATTTATTTAGTCGCTTAGAATTTTCGTTTATAATTTTGTATAAATTTTAGGACAGTATTTTGGGAGAAAAAAGATAACTGTTAGTTTTCTTACACTTTTTTTTTAAGTCTTTTAATGCATTTACATTGTATTTTTAAATTATATATTAAAAGAAACACACTGAGATTAGAAAAACAGACAGACAGATAGGGAACAGATAGCCAGAAGAGTGAGTGAGTATAGTTCATTTCATATAGTTCAGTTTCATTTTTTCATTGAATATATAAATACTAGAAATTTAATTATTTAAAAAAATTTTGATTAAAACTGATGAACTATAAATTAACAAATCATGATGGTATCGAGTTTTAAGATATCAATTACTGACCCCAGTCAGGACAGTCTGGCGTCTCAAAGCTAATCGCGTTTTCGGCGTCATACTTCAATATTCATTAGCTTTTAACGTAAAATAAAACTTTTACTTCTTTTTCTTACTATTTAGAATTTTAGATTATTAAATTTAGTGTTTAGTCCGTGATATCCTTTGATATGAACTGTCAGACGCGAAATTTCTTCAACGCAAATCCGTCTAGTCAAGTGTACGCTCATAGAATAGAAAGATAAATGTATGAAACTTATGTCAGCTAATGAAATGTCAAACGTCAGCTAACGTCAGTACCATAGATTCAGCTTTTTATTCTACAAACGTTTACGACAGAAGAAAGCTATTTGTCTAGGCCTGCTGAATATGCTAATATAAGGGAATAGAGAAAGAGACATACGTGCATACGTAATACATCACAAAATTGACAACCCTACATAGGGCCTTACCGTTTTCATTCCTAAATAAATAATAACAAAAATATTACAATCTTTGGAGTACCGAGCACATGAGGCTTTTCCATTTTAAACTTTTAAACATGAACAAAAGTTGGAGTAGTTTTCTCATTAAGATGGACCAGAGAATTTTGCAACGCCGCTCAAGTTAAGCAATAAAATCTACTATTCTTACAAAGCGAAAACTTTGCCTAAAAACCCTGTTTGTAATTCAGTGAAGACTTTTTTAATAAATTTATTTACATACATCAGCTTCTTCTATTTGTACTAGCACCTTTATCACAGTTTACTTACCTACGGTGAGACCTTGGATTCCCGAATAATTTACCATGTTATAGTTGATTTGCTAAGTCTCATTTTAAATTAATCGTTTCCTCTCTTATGACATACTAACTCCTCTCCGCGGTTTCGCCCGCATGGACATAGAAGGAATTCTTTCATCTGTTCATTCCGCTCTTAATTCCGATTCCAGTACTCTGCTTATGTTAACTTTCATTTTTATAACAATATAACTTTTTCCTGGAGCTTCCCTTGCGCGAACACAGAAAGAATTCTTTACTTTTTTATTAGTTTTCTTTTGTTTATCTAAGAATTAGTATGTACTTAGACTTAATAATGTGTTATTTTTGCCTACGTAGTTTCATTAAAGTTTATCGTCTATCTCACGGGAACTTATTCCATTTTGGAATATAAATAAAATATATTATAATATTAATCAATTTCTATAATTTTTGTATGATTTTAGATAAATATAACATGTGTTATCAGGCTAAATTTCATTCAAATTCAATCTGAAGTTTCACCGTGATATGCCGCCAAGAAACAGACAGATAAACAAAAATAATTAAAAAAAACAAAACTACTGATTTGGTTCTGTATCGATAATGATCTTTTCTACAATACCATTTTTTTTACATATATTTAGTATACAGGTTTCGACCCGGTACGGTTGTATTAAATTTTTTTTTTAAATATTTATTTATTTATGTTTTAATTTTTTTTCTACCCTATGTTTAAGTCACTAAAGTAAGTCGCAGGTAACTCAAAATATATAACATTTAAATAAAAAATCATTTCCTGAAATTTATATAAGTTTTATTTTTCAATGGCTTAAAATTGCTTCCTCAAAAATCACGTCAATAAAATTGCATTGTTAACTAATACTTTAAATAATATTTAACTTCCATATATTTGAGAATAACACATCTTTGCATTGACATTTGAAATAATGAACTACTTCTTTGCTATTCTGTTCGAAACTAAAATCCTATAACCTACAAAAGCACGAATTATTTTACCGTTTCAAGTAAATGTAAATCATAAGTCTATTTTGCATAGCATCGGTTTGTTTAAAATTGGATAGCCAAGTAAATTCCATTTTTTTTACATTATTTTGAAATGTTAAAAACGGACTAAGTTACTGTTAAAAAACTTTAATCATCGAAGTTTCCGACCTTAATGTAGACGGATTCAGAGGTATTTGACAATTTTCTACCTTTTGCCATAGTTCTTTTAATAAAATTCTGTTATTGCTCCACGTCCTTGTCTGGCAATTAGTATCTTATTTAGTTACATAACAGTGAACTATCTGTAGATATATTAAAAATGCGAAAACATATTTGTTTCAATGTTTGTCCACTGGAACAGTTGAGCTGAGACGAGGTAAATTGTGTGCTCTTTTAGGACATATAATAATAAATTGGTAATTAGAAACCGCAAAAAATTAAATCATAAAGTGTAAATGAGAACATTTTAATTTTTGCCAAGCGGAGCCAACTGAAAACGGATATTTTTAAATTAGTCGAAAAACTTTATATTTAAATACATTAAAAGCCTAGATCGCCTTAATAACAGTAAGTAGTGTATTAGCATTGTCTCCTCCACACGTTAATATTGCTCTGCAGCAATTCGTTAAATTCTTAGGCGCAAAAGGATAACTTAGCCGATGAGCTGTTCGCTTTTGCATTTGTCTTGTGAAGTAAAGACTAGTCTGGATGATTGTATCTAGTATTAGCTCTTCTAGCGTGGAATGCAGAGTTGTTTTAGTTTTTGACGTGATAACGTCTTATAAATCAATGAACGCCGGCTGCACGCACGAAAAAGCGTGACTTACTGTCGCGTTCCACCTGAGCCGTGCGAGCGAGAGCGCGGCACGAGCGATCTCTCTTCCACTCCATCGGCCGATGCGTTCAAGCAGAAGAGAGACAGCGGCCGCACACAACCTACACGTGAACTGTTTTGTCAACTGTTTATAAAGTGCAGTGAAAAGTTGATGTAGTTTCCATTGTTTATTACAACAATAATTGCGGCAAGTGATAATAATTCAATTCATAAAAGTATGCAATTTTTTCTTATGACGTTATCACGTAAAATTATCGCTCGTAAACCGACTTTATAGATAATCAATTTTTGTTAGTAAGTAGAGCGAGAATTGTGCTGCTCCTGCCGCCCGTGACAGTCTCCCGCGACACCGGCCGTCGATCGCTGGGTGTTGTTTTGAATATTAAAATGCTTATTGTGGGTCTTCTTTAGCAGACAAACATATACAATCGCATACTTTTTCGGTTTTTTTTTAAGATCTATAAATATGTTGTACATTAATTTTTATATCTCTTACGACTTACTACTTACATTAAACTCTTTAAACGATCCAAAAGCATCCATTTTCAACTCGATTCACCGTTGTCTTCGCTGCTTATTTCGTGAGTTACTTTATGTAGCAAAATATATATATTATAACCTGACCAGATAATATGGCTACGAGTGAAAAAAAAAACAAGTGAAAAAGGTAAATTAGATGAGTGGTTCTCGCGTAATAAAGACTTTTTAAAAAATTGGTTGTCTGTAAAATCGATTTACAAGCGATAATTTTACGTGATAGTCATAAGAAAATATCGATGAAAAATTGCCTAATTTTATGAATTGAATGGAATTATTATCACTTACCGCAATTATTGTTGTAATAAACAATGGAAACCACATTAAATTTCACTTCACTTTATAAACAGTTCACGTGTAGGTTGTGTGCGGCCTCTCTCCCTTGTACTCGGACGCATCGGCCGATGGAGTGAAGAGAGATCGCTCGTTCCGCGCTCTGGCTCGCACGCTCGGCTCAGGCGGAACGCGACAATGAGTTTTGCTTTTTCGTGCATGCAACCGGCGTCCATCAATTTATAAGACGTTATCTAGTCAAAAGTATTTTACACTATGTGTAGATCATACAAATAACTGTGCATGCACTTAATACATACCATTTCATAAAGAAAATACACATTCTATTACGAATCCCGCCGTCACGACATACCACAGAAATCGGCCGGCTAACCTGAACGGCGGCGAGATCGACCCCGCAATCGCAGGACGCGGCCGCCGGCGCGGATTATCGCGGCCGGTGTTCCGGGCGAACGGGCCGCATTCAGAACGGGACGTGACGGGAATCGGCGAAGTTATTGCGACCCCACGATATTTAACGAACCGTCAATACCGTGTCTCGATTTATTCACTCGCCGCTAGTGCGCGGGCCTTGTTAGTACAATGGGCCGTGTTGCGAGGTGTGTACGCGGAGACTGCTTGTTTACGTATACACCTCACGGTTTTGTCTGTCCGATGTACATACATCTCTAACCGGCTACGGCATATCTGCGGTGAATGGGAGCGTTAAGAGCTTGAAAATGTTGAGAAAGAACTAACTGCCTAGCGTCATTTCTAATGCGACAACACGAAGCGATGAGACGATTTCCATTTACTCCGAATTACAATGGAAATTATATTAAGATCGTCACGGAAGTTCAAACTTGATATATGTTTAATTTGTTGGACGACTGTGAAACAAATACAGACCGTTAGGACCGTTCAAAAGTATTATTATTAAAATTAACACCTTTAAACACTTATTTAGTGTATAAATTGTTGCAAATGCAATACAAGATCCATAGCAACGTGACTGTGATTAGAAATTATATTCAGACACGTTGCATATTCTTGTATATCCTGTACGGGTTGCGTCAACTTTAAACGGGTTGGCACTACTCTTGCATTGTTCTAACTGTTCAATACCCTCACTGTTGGAGAGTTAGAACCTGAAGTCTACTCGATATTATGCTCTCATAGGAAAGAAAACGTATAAAATGGGTCAAACCTAAGTCGTTATAAAACCCGTCGCAAAGTCAGATACAAACGAAGAGTTATATGAAATGTAAACATAATATAGATTTTATTTACAGTACAAAATAATGGAAACTGAAATGTGTATTTCGCATATGAAATTTGGCAAATGAAAGCGTCTCCGCCAGTAAGTGAATTGTCGTGTAGGCCGCAATTACGCGCTCTTAACGTGTAAGCGGCCGTGCGCCGGCGGCTGTTTACATCGCTCCGCGTGCCCCGAGATGCGTGTTAAATGATTTCGCGTAAAAAGCTGCCGTCTGGCGGACTGTAGACGAAGTAACAGATGGTGAGTTATTGAAATCAATTACGCGATCAAATAATCTATATAATTAAGAGAGCAAGAAATATTTTGTTTCTGGTGTAACCATGTGATAACATAAGTTTTTCGACTTAAAATGTTCAGAATATCGGAGTTGTTATTTTTAACACATGAGGTCATTTAGTTACTTATTTTAAATACATTAATGTCGTTAAAAGTCTAATATCGTATATTATTATTAAGTCTTATTATAATATTATTTATTAAGTCAAAAAAACAATGTGTACGCAGACATGAAATCGTACAAAAATATTAATTTAATAATAAATTGTACAAATTAAATTAAAGAGATTCCCTAATTTTTATTTTGACTCTTGGCGGCCACACAGTGGCTGCTGGTCGCGAGTAAACGTCACGGCAGTAGATGTTACGTATGAACAATCATTATCTGTATTTCTTAATTGCATTTGTCATGATTTTTCCCAGAATCACATGCAACTACAGTGCAAAGACAACTCAGAAGTATGATCAGATCTGAACTCCATTAAAATTCGAATTCATAACAGCCAAATTCAAAATAATCGGAGGAATTGCACTTGCAGAATTTTCTATAGTATAAGCATCGAACTTAAGTCTCGTTTCGAACTCGAGAATCGAACACCGTGATAATAGCTCGTAATTTGAAATTACGAGCTCGTCGATAAGCCGTTAAAGCCGCTGCCTCTTTTCCACTTCCGTACCATTTGAGCGTTCCAGCCTTATTGTCTTAAATGAAGCCGCCGCTGACGTGGCCATCGTCCCGAAATAATTTCTGTCAAATCCAATTTCGTATTACTTATCGCAAATTGATCTGCTACCAATAGTGCCACATCCAACACTGCATCATTGAACTTTAGACACACCAATGACTATGCGATTTCATTGTGTTTGTGAATTTGATTTGCTTTATGTGAGGATCCGATGCCTCGACTGGACTGTGATTGATTAATATTAGGATGTGTTTTCTTTTGACGGTTTTAACAGCACCCGCAATTAAATTCTTTTTAATTGCGGATGTTGTTCACAAAAAAATTTTTGTTAAATCTATGTTTTTGATAAAAAATAATATAAAAATAAAAAAAGCCCTAGTGATATCAAAATATATAATTGGATAAATATTTTAACATTCCAACAGTTTGAAATATTAAAGAAGAAAGGTTATATTACGGTTAAAGTTAAGGTTAAAAGATAAATTAATTCTCTAAAAAATCGTCCTGAAAGTCAATAACAAATCTTTAATAGTTAAAAAGTTACAGCAATTTATAAGTTGACAAATCAGGTGACCATTTCAACTTATATTTAACGATATATTTTAAAATGTAATAAAAGAGGAAAAAGAAATATTTTTGTACTTTTGTCGTGAGTCGTTGTTTTTGTAATTCATAATAGTTTAATAAAAAATTTAACGAAATTCAGAATTTATTAATAAGAAATTGTTAAAATAAATATTCCAATTGTTTCTGTTTTTTATTGTTATTATATAATAGAACAGTTAACTACGATTTTAAAAATTCTTAACTAATAATTTAAATTTAACTAATTATATCAAATCATTATTGACTTCTCAATATAAAAACAGAAATAGTTTAAAAATATTAAACTTGACCGTTTGTGTATAAACAGTTCTTAAACAAATTACGTAAAAGTTTTTTTTTCCAACTATTACTAATGCCATTGTCAAATGTTAAACCAGACAACAATTTTACTTATAAAAATTCAACGAATGGTGTCGTGAGACACCAGGTAGGAACAAGTTCCTCGAATCGATAGAATTTGCAAAAAAATCGTGCTCAATTTTATGTAGGTTTTCTGATTCTCTTAAATTTGCTGATTATTTTATTTGGGAAGGAAATTCAGGATTTTAGATAAAATAAATTGTAAAATAAAATTCAACAGTGGTGTGGGACACAGGTAGGAACAAATTCCTTCGGCTAATGTAGAATTGACACAATTTGCAAAAAAATCGTGCTCAATTTTATGTAGGTTTCTTGATTTTCTCTTAAATTTTGCTGATTAGTTTTATTTAAGTACAGGAAAGTATTTAGGAAATTCAGTATTTTAGGAAATAAAATAAATTACGTAAAATAAAAAAATCGTAATTCAAATTATGAACTAAAATAACAAAATATGTCTTTTTATTTTGTTTGACAACACAAAATTACATAGAAATAGAATAATTTCCCACTATTATCACTGTCAATTGCATTCAAGTCACTTGTTAGTTCACTTGCCATTATTACTATATTTATTATTGTTTTGATGATTTGAAATTATATGAAAATAAACGTGACTACTCACGAGTAAAATGTATCTATAATGTGAATATTAGCCACGTGCTTGTCCATGAATTCATGAGTATATACTATGCATTGGCGGGGTGGAGTGGTAATAGAGAGGGATGAGAGAACGAAAGAAGAGGGAGAAAGAGAAGGTATTATACACTACTCGCTTGTGTATACGACTGTCGCGCCTGCGCACGTCTCATTTAACGGTTTTATTCCACGGACTTTTCTTACGGTTTTACTATCACATTTTTCAGTTCGGTCGCGCAGCAAAATCCCTATCTCCAAGCCCGCCGTAAGAAACTTCGTTCCAAAAACCTTTTTAATAACATTTTTTTTGTTTAATACTTTTTTAACGTTATAATAAAAAAAAAATCTTTATAAGCATCTATAACATTATCTCGTTTACTGTACACGAGGGCTAAAAAGTAATAAAATTACAGGTGAATTATTTAAACTTTTTTATCGCCTTTTATGAAAACAGAAGTCCGAAAAAATTGTTTAATTAACAATTGTATAACTTTTAGAAAGATTAACCGTAAATATTTTTCTCAGCGGGGTTATTATTTTTGAAGTGTCCTGATGATACCATAGTTTCTTTAAATTTTTTAATTAATATTTAATGGCAAAAAAAAAATCTATCGCACACTGTTCAGCGGCGAAGCTCCGGTGCTGTAACGGCCGCGCGGACCCCTATTTTCAGCGTCAATCGATCAATTGAATTTTTATATGAAATACGAAAAAAATTTTCCCAAACTTTATAATTAGTAGATACTACATTGTAGGTAATACAGTTATAATGCACGTAAAATCTGAAGTGAATTGATTCAATAGTTTAGCGTAAAAGTAAAATGAACTTTGTTTCACTTCCATAGATACTTTTATTTTGGCAAAAGCATAACAACTCTTTGTATAGGGTTTATTATATTATGTTACTTTACGCCCGCGGCTCAGCCCATGTGGGCATAGAATGAATTCCATCATCTTGTACATCGATCGATCACGCTTTCAAACATAGTGATCATATTATCGCTATTCCGGTCTAGATTCCGATACCAACTCTGCTCTCGATGCCAATCTTGTCTCACTGTTGATTCTGCTCGCGGTCTCGATTTTGATTTCGAACCCGATCTCTATCTAAGTAGGTTTCGATTTTGGTTCCGCTCTCGATTCTGATACGGTACTCAATTCTCATTTTTGTGCTGTTTCTCATTCCGATTCGAATCACGCTTTTAATCCTACACATTTTGCTCTTTGTTCCATTGTAGAATTCGATCCCTTCCCATCTCGACTCTCGATTATACTTCCTGCCCCTCTTGCGATTTAGATTGCACTATCAACACGTTTCCGATTTGGGCGATAGATAGACATCAATTATTAAAACGGCAGAATTTGGGTCAATGAATCATAAAAGATAAAATGAAAATTCTAATTTTATCTTACACTTTATCCAATTCCAATAGACAGTGATGTATGTCACTTTCTTACGAAAGAAAGTCAATGAATTCCATACATTGGACCTATACAATACTACTGATGTGCGACGTCATGGATGCAATAACTAATTAATGATCCTCTCATTAAAATTAATTTTATGATCTTACACGAACTTTAATTTAATTGTCTAGTAACGTGTCATACAGATAAATAGTCTAGTATGCCTCGAAATAAATCTATCTAGAATTCGCCAAACGGAAGTGGACCACTTTAGACCGAAAACGATTCCCATCGAACCTTTTTTTTCCCCACCGGACCGTGGAACCCTCCTTTTCACCGGTGTGGTCGTTTCATTCACTCCGCAAAACCGCAGCATTTAAAAAGAGTTACGATCCGGATCCGACTCTTTTACAGCTCCCGATATAAATTCCGTCTCACTTAAAATAATAATTTATAACAATCGGAATTTTCGCGCGCTGGCGGACGCGCCCCGGCGGCGATTCCAGGCACGTGCGATTCTAAGTGGTGTCGCCTCGCGTACATTAACAGTTAATCCGTGTTCCAGGTTATATAGTATGTGCCCGCGCTTACCCGCCCCGCGAGCGGAATAACGATGTCCTCGTACTGGTCTTTGGCGCGGCGGGCGGAAGGTCTTCTTCTAGGTGTGAAAGATGTGCACGATACCCAGATGATCGGAGATGAAGAAGAAAGGAGAGAAGTCTATTACGTTTGGTTTAATCTAATCTTCCGCTCCTAGTCTCGTTCGCTTTTAGTGTCGTTTGCAGGTGTGTTTCAGTTTTGTTCATGGGAAAATTTTTATTACACAAAATTATTTTTAAAACTTTTCTCGTTGAAAAATGCATCAAAACGATTAAATAAATCAACAATGGCAATATAAATTATATACATTAGAGATCCGTTACGTCTTTATGAAGACAATACTAAAATAATTTGCATCTTCAAAAATAGCGTTCTTTATGGCCCACTGTCCATGCAGGCGTCGCTGCATAGACGCGTGTTCGTCATTGCACGCTTGCTAGCTGTGTACGTGCAACACTACAAAACTGTGTCGATGGTAAGACAACACTACGCCTGCATCGCACCTTTTAAGAAATTAATAAATAGATATAAATATCGTATTTAATAATAACATTGTGTTCTATTTATATTCATGATTATGTATTGTGTTCTATTCGACTAATATTCACGAATAAATATTGTGTTTTATTACGGTGACGAGAGGCGCGGCGATATTCAGTTACATACCCAATTTTAGTTTTGCATTGTACAAGCAATGTTATTATTTTGTTTGCACACTAGAACGATAGAAAGTGTAAGTCAGTTATACGATTCTGATTTTTATAATTCTTGCGATAAAGATAAAGGTAAATAAATGTATTAGTAGGCTAGGTATGGAAGAATATGTCAATAATTCCCGAACTGGAATTCTTTAGTTTTCTCAAAATCAGTATTTTAAAATACAGAAAGAGGCTGTTTAAAATACTGTTTTATATTGATGAGTTATCTATTATAGAGTATGGTAACCAAATGCATAAGTTTAGAAGAAGGATCTCGGAAATCTTAATAGTCATGCACGAATTTTGAAAGTGTCCGTGCGATGAAAAAATACTTTTGCGAGATTATATCTTGTTCAAATTTTTAGAGATTAATTACCATAGTTAATTTTAACTGTTATTAGTACTTTGAATGACAAAATCACCAATTTTATTGTAAAGTTTCACAAATGACTAACGAAAATCTAGTGAAGTGCTAGCATGCATAAGGAATGGTTAATGTTTGTTATAGCGATTTATTAAAACTATTTGTTTTTATTAAAGTTAAAGCACGGAACAAACGAATGTATCTCTCTTTGAGCTCTTAAGCATTGTTACGAACTGCGCTCGCAAGTTCTAAATAGAGGTATAAAATATTTCACCTATAAAAGAAATCCAAGTATAGAATTCTCTTAGTATAACAAATAGCCTCGATAGGTTCAAAACGTAACAGTATCATGCAAACTTGTTAATTAAGAGATTAACGTAACGGGCTTTTATCGAAAAATCAGTAATAATTGTATTGTATAAACCACTGCCGCGCTTTCGAGCCTGTGCGAGCTACCTTGGTCCCGTCTACATGTACTCGCTTGCGCAAACTAGTTTGCACAAGTAAGTCGCTGCGTGGAGACGGACCCTTAAGGCCCGTGGAAATTAACTCATTGTGATTTGAAAACTGTAGCATGCAATGTAGCCGACAGAAAACTCTTTTATATTAAGAGCCTTATTTTATAGAATATTGTTAAAAAATCAGCAAATAAACAAGCTACGTCGTAGGAGTAGAAAAAAAGAAGTAGATTAAATAGAATAAAAATGATTATTGCGGAGAAATGTACATTCACGTGTTGATCTAATCGAAGTGTTTGAAAGTTGAGTTAATTTTTTGTAACCATATCTCTTATTGCATTTGGCTCCGCCTGATGAGTAGATAATAATTTTTATTTGCAATTAATAAAAAAAAAATCTAACAAAAAAAACTGACTTCAAAACAAAACCCATTCCAAAACAAATTAATATGCACTCAAATGTAAAAAAAAATTGTTTATTCTTCTACAACTTATAAACAACTTACTTTTTCCACTCATCAATATGTAGGTATGATCTATGTGTTTACCACGCAAGAAGCTAGGTAGGTACCTACCCACTTCAAATTTAACTCAACACATACCTATGAATAACAAACAATGATCAAAATATTTTTAGAGTTTTCCTAAGTAAAGTGAAATGAAAAATATTAGACTACTTAAAAGTCTATGAAATTATTACGATAATATAATATTTTTGTCATTTTTGTAGTCGGTGTCAGCCAAGGAAACACTACATTATATCTAGCAATAGACACCGACTTCAAAAATAACAATAATTTCTTACAACTTAATTTCGCTTCAAAATAAAATTGTACCGAATCAAATAGATGATATCATCAAGGCTGAGTTGCCGAACCCGAAAGAAGATCCTGATCTTTATAGTACAATCGTAAAAAACATGGTTCATGGTCCGTGTGGTGAACTAAATAGAAGTTCTCCGTGCATGAAAGATGAAAAATATACGAAACGTTATCCGAAGCCATTTTCAAACGAAACAATCACAGACGAAAACAGATATTCGAAATATAGACGTCGATCACCAGAACAAGGCGAATGTATGGCTAAAATTAAAATACGAGGCAATGAAGAAATTCAAGTTGACAATCTCTATAGGTGGTTCCATATAATCCACTTTTATCTATAACGTCCAATGCCTATATCGATGTTGAATACTACAGTTCTGTAAAATCGATAAAGTATGTATAAAAATATATTAATAAAGGCAGTGATATGTATGTTTTTGCGGTAACCAAAGAAAACCAGCTCGATAAGATAATACAATATCAATCGGATCGTTACATTAATACCGACTAAGTGATTCGGCGAATTTTAATTTTTCCAATCCAATACACGATCCAGAACCGGCGGTTCTCCATTTATCCGTCCTCTTAGAAAATGAACAAACTATATTTTTCACTACAGAAACGAACAAAAACAAACAAATTTAATACCCTTTTTTGAACTATGCCAGAACGACCCATTTGCTAAGCCTTTACTTTACTCAGAATTACCCAGCTATTACACATGGGATACAACAACTAAACAATTTAATCCTCAAAACGTGAAATGCCAGTAGAAGGACATGATGGAGTGTTCAAGAGTTACACAATAGGACGAGTCTACACAGTGCATCCAAAAAACGCTGAATGTTTCTATCTACGGTCATTACTTCACACTATTCGTGACCCAACGTGTTTTGAAAATCTAAAAACTATCAATGGTTGCATTTGTGAAACATATCGTGAACCATGTCAAAGATTGAGTCTGCGAGAAAACATTAATCATTGGGAGTCATGAATGAAGCACCCCAAACGGCAAAGCAAATAAAATTCGTGAGCTATTCGCAATTATATTAAGAACATGTAACCCTTCTAATCCAAATCGACTATGGCTAAAATATAAAGAATATATGAGCGATGACATCTTGGCTGAACTTCAACAACAAAACTCGGACTTAGAATTTAATTTTAACGAAGAAATTTTTAACAAAGCTTTAATATAAATGTTTAGCAACATCTAACCAAACCTTAATACAACTAGGTGTTCAATCTTGTAAACGAAGTCATTTGGATGCTATGAACAGTGAATTTTTAAGAGAAACAAATTAAAATATCCACGATTGACGCTTTATGTGCAACACAACAAACTCTTATTAATTGAGAGTCACAAACAAGCATATGATGAAATAATGGTTTATTATAAAAAACAACAAGGAGGCATAATATTTTTAGACGTACCAGGCGGCACCGGGAAGACAATTTTGATAAATTAAATTCTAGCTGAAATCCGTGCAAATAAAGAATTTGATCTCGCCCTAGCATCATCTGGCATAGCGGCGACACTTTTGATGGTGGACGAACAGCGCATTCTTGTTTAAAATTGCTATTAAATGCAGCTGACTATGTATTTTCGGTATGTGACATCACAAAATCATCAGCACATGGACAAATATTGAAACAGTGGAAAGCCATTATATGGGACGAATGCACAATGGCCCATAAAAAATTACTAGCAGCGCTCAATAGAACACTTCAAGATTTACGCGACAACACAAATGTAATGGGAGGTGTATTGTTAATGCCATTAGGCGATTTTCGTCAAACTCTACCTGTCATTCCGAAATCAACGCCGGCGGATGAAATTGACGTTTGCTTAAAGCAGTCGGTCATCTGGGAACACGTAAAAATAATTAAATTAACAACGAATATGAGTGCACAAATTTTAGAAGATGAAAAAGCACAAGATTTTTTTTAAAAGCTTTTACAAATAAGAGAGGGCACCTATGGAATAGACGAAAATACAATCCAAATCACATTAACTGATTAGTTATGTAATGTTGTTGAAACACCGGAACAACTTATAAATGAATTATATTCGAATATTGTTGAAAATTATACCAATTCAGAATGGTTAAGCCAACGAATTATTCTAGCCACGAAGAACGACATCGTCAACGGCATCGACAACATCTTCCAAGAAATGATTCCGGGAGAAGGGAAAATCTACAATAGCTGATGAACGGTAAAGCATCAATTTCCCTACTGAATTTTTAAATTCATTAAATATTCCAGGAATGCCATTACACTGTCTTAAGTTAAAAATGGATTCACCAATTATTTTATTACGAAATCTGAACTCGCCGAAACCCTGTAATGGTACGAGACTCTGCATCAAACAGCTACAAAATAACATGATCGAAGCCAGTATAATGACTGGTAAAGAAAAGGACAGGTAGTATTTATACCACGGATACCTTTAATATCAAATGGTTTGCCATTTACTTTTAAACGCTTACAATTCCCGGTGAAGTTGGCTTACAGCATGTCTATGAACAAAGCACAGAGCCAAATATTTCAATACTGTGGCGTTGACTTAAAGGAACCATGCTTTGCACAGCACAAATTTGTTCATTTACAGACAGTAAAACTAGAAATGTAGTCTACAAGCAAGTATTTGTAAAAAGAAATTAAAAAAAAAATGTAACTGAAATAAAAAGTGTAAATGTATAATATAATATGTAAATAATTGTATAAATAGAACATAAATTTTCCATTTACTAAGGTGTTTCTTATTTTGACTTATAATTATTTAAATTCGTTAATTATTTAATTAATTTGATATACTCCATATACACTTTATGTTTAATAGACAAATAAGTTTCTCAATATCTAAGATAGAAATCAATAATACCTTACATTAAAAAATTAATGGTTAAATACTTTTTACACCATTAAACATGCAATGTATTTTAACCCGAACAACACCGGGTTTCGCTGCTAGTTATATGATTAAGAGATCTATCTTCAGTTTTAGTATGGGACATTAAAACAGTGTCATATGATACTGTGGTAGGCGGTTAGTAACACGGGAGGAATCCATCACTTCGCTACACTAATCATCAATTACAGCATCCAAAGATAGGCATCTAACGTACTAAAATTCACGTTTGGGCGAAGGGTCCCGGCTCGGAGCAGTGTGCCCTTCATAGGAAATGAACCTGATACTTTCTGCTCCGATGCCTTACAACGATATTTATAGATTGTAAAACTAAAGTTATGATACGCTTAAGTAGTGGATATTTTTCAGTGATGCGAAATGAATATTTATAATTACTGAACTTAAAAAGACTTATTTAATTTTATATTAAATTAATATTATTCAATTGAAAATTCTTAAAAGATACAAAATTTCAAGACAGACTTCCAAAGAATATAATCATCGTAGTTACCTAATTATGATTGTATTATTATTATTCACAACAAATTTAAATATTTTAATTGATTTTATTTTTTATGCCGTATGCTTGTTACATTAACAAGTGCGTTCAGTAGTGCATCTACTAGTCATAAATTGAAGGTAATTATTCTAATGTACGTATATAATATTTATTACTTACCATGTTGTTTTTTTTTTCGCGCGCTTTAAATTTTAAATTATGGCCTAAGAAAATAACAGATCTAGAAAGCTCTTAATATTCATATTATACATTGCTCTAAAGACGGTACATTTCGTGTTTAAAAAACATGGGAATTGCCACTTTTTGTAGAGTATTTGAGAGACTTTTTGTAGAGCGTTTGATTTCCTTCAAAAATATAAATTTGTCATTGCTATGTATTGTTTCCGTTCAAGAAAAAAAAATTAATATAAATAATAGCTAAATCCCATTTTATTTACAGGGAAATGTATCGTCTTTAGTGTAAGATTTAATAAGAATATTAAAGGTTTTTTTGGTCTAATTTATTTAAACCCCAACCTAATAATTTAACGGAACCGGCAATAAAAAACCAATTTGATAAACAATAAACACTCTAATATAAAGACACTATAAATTAAATATCTAATAAAAGTGTCAACATAAAAACCTTTAACAAATGAAGAAAACTTCCAAGTGGTATATTTCTTTTATATTTTGTTAGGTGTACGCTATGAGAAATAAAATTTCTTGCAATGCACTAATAACTATCCTTTTTGGGTTTACTGCAATTGGATAAATATCAATCCGAACGATGTCTTTCTCCCGAAAAATACAAGCAGATTACAAAGAACTGAAAATTAATTATATTTGATATATTTAATATATTAATAATATTTGATATATTTTGAAAATTAATAATAGAAATCAATCTAGAAAAGAGTAGATGCACAGTTCCGCGCTCAAAAACGGCCGCAGTAAATGAGTGCTAAAACAGACAGTTTAGCACTCATTGTGTTCAGTGTAGTTTCTTTACATCTTCCATTCCAACTTCGAAGTATTATTTTATTGAAAAATGCAAAAATAACACGTAAAAAGCTATGAAAAAGAATGATATTTCTTATTTTCGATCGGCAAAATTTAGTTTATATATAATAGGTGCTCAAATACTTGCTATAATGAGTATTCGATGAGTAGTTTGTATTTCTTCATTTACAGTAGCATCAAAAACCGAGATATAAAACGACTTAAAAGAAATAGACCTAAGCAACATCGGTCTCGTATTTCTTGCGTTGTCACATAGTTCCGTCGCTTAACAATAGAGACTGTTTTTATACTAATGGAGTCACCTTTCTTATTGTATTTATTTATTATTCGTATTACATTTACATAATACAAATCTTAAATTACCTCTTAAAGGAAGTCATACAATAGATTACACCTATTCCAAAAATAGTTATGTTTATTATATTTCAATTTCTTTTTTAACATATTATATAAAGACATTATGTTCATCATAAATGTTTGATTAATCGTCATCTTATTTTATTATATCGTATATATAAGAAGAAAATTTTATATAACTACAATCTATACACTTTATAAATTATCAAGTTTTTTCATATACATTTTCACTGATATTATGAAATTAAAGATTCATATTGATTTTAATCTTAGGTCATTACTCCATTAAGCTTTATTATAAAGAAAAATATACTATAATTTTTTTTTCATACATTGAACCAAAAAACAATAATAAAAAATGGAAATGATATTAAACCACTCCATTGATGTTTTGTTTTAGAACAGCACGTGTAAATTGTAAAAAATGTGACTTATTCTGTTCCAATAACAAAATAATCGTTACTTGTTCTCTTTGTATTTAAAAATGAACCTTATGTTATGACATTTCGGTTGAAATATCAGAAGATCAATAATGTTCTTTTTCTTCTATTTCTTTGGCACTATAAAATGCTATTATAAAATGTAAGACAGAGCCAAAACATATACTTTGAGCCACTTTTCGCCATCCAAATAGTACGCAACTGTGCATCTGCTCTTTTTCAAACATCTATGATTTTGGTATAACAATACACAATGTAATCTAAACGTGTTATTATTTTAATTAAAGCCACTCAAGCAAAACTAATAACGCCGTTTTTTATTATAGCATAGTCGAAAGGCAAACGAGCAGACGGGTCATCGGAAAGTAAACGGTCACTGGAGCCCATGGACACTCAATCTCAAGAGTCGCAGGCCTCTTCGAAAGAAAATATCTAATAGATGAGAACTGGTATCGAGTGGTTGTTTATGTATCAACTAAGTATTATGAAATAAAGATGACGTATTATAAAACAGCTTATTTCGGTTAAAGAAGAGGATAGATTTTTAACATGATTCCTTTCGAAATTTGTAATTTTTCTGTATCTGTAGTCTTATCGGCACCATCATCTCGTAATATGCTATGGAAACAATCTCAGGGCTTGGGGCTGCCGACTTACCCTGTAGTCGGACAGGTGGTTGACGACGCAAGTGAAGTGCACATCCCGGCCCTGGGTCACCGTGTGGTTCTCCAGCGGTTGCAAAAACTCCGGCAGCACTTCCGTCTGCTGCGGCGGTTCGCCTAGAAGTCGATAGTGAAGGTTAAAATTTTTTCTCTACGTACTGTCCTGATGATATCATCTTTGGTAAATATGTTTTATTTTGACAAAATGAAAGAGATAATGAGTGACAGTGATGTTAAGCTGTAGATTAAAAAAGTATAAAGAACGTATATTTATAACTATATACGAATATATATGTATAAGAAATTAATGCGTACACCTATCATATCGATCCCAGCCTAGTCTCGCTTTACTTCTGGTAACGCTCTCGGCTTTCGTCCCTGTTCCAAATCCGATTCCTGTTTCATTCTCGATTTCGATAGCGCAATAATACACAATATGTATTTTGACAAAAGATACTACAGCATCCGTAGAATTTGATGTTGAAGATATATAACTACATAGCTCTTGTTTTCGTTAAAAATATAAACACTCTGTATAAAATTTGACCTGATACGATTTAGTAATGACTGCGTTTTATAAACAAAGCAAATAGTAATAAAGATCTATATACATTAACCAGCCGTCACCCGCCCGCTTCGCTGGACGTTATGGATTACAAAAATTGGTGTATGCATGCATTCTATACACCCATAGATTTTAAAAAATTGTCACCTTATCATCTACGAACGGTTCCTCGTTGAATGTTCAAAGTCCCATATCGATGCGCTCAATAGCTTTTAACTGATGCCCGGGCAAAAATTTTTTCATTTTTTTTCTTTTTATTTATCTTTCTTTCGTTCCCATTAATTTCTATGTTAAACGCTCAATTAATTATATCACTACCATTTGATTTAGTCCCCCGCCATTAAACTTCACTTTCGATCGGAATCAGTTTACGTACAATTCCAATGCAATAACGAACACAAAACAGTCGCATCTGTCGCCCGGGATGTTTTTAAGGTACACATCAACAGCCGCGGCGGGGGCGGGGGCGCTGCGCCCGCGGAGGTTTTAAGCCGTCCCTCAATTATTATTCAATTTGCCGGGACGGCGTCGAGGCTTTAACTTGTCGATGTCGTGAATTGAGAAACGATTAGCGAAATATTTCGCTCCGCCCGCGGGCCGTGGGGTGTTCGCCGAAGTTTGTTTAACTTCGGACTTGAATTATACCCCGATGCTGAAACTTTGCGAGTCTTTAAGCTTCCAGTTTTTAGTGTTGCTCGTTCGTGCGTCAAATCAAAATTGATACGAAACATTCATATAGTCTCCGATATACGAACAGTTCGATCCGACGTGGTGACAATTTTTTTTTCTCATTTGGTGCGTGTAACAAAAATAACATTAATTAATTTGAAAATAAACATAAGCCGCGAGGATTACTTCGCTAAAGTTGTAACAAAGTATGCAAATCGACTTCGATTTTGTAATTAATTTGAATACTTGAAAAAGTCGAACTCCAAAAATAAGAAGCATTATCTCAGAAAATTACGTAAGGACTTTCATTAATTAAGAAAATTTTTAGGTTAAACTTTTTATACAAGAGAAGTATACGAATACGTGTTTCTAGAAGAAATGTTTTTATTATGTTTAACGCTTCTGCCTAGAAGTGGATTATGTCTTGGAATGGGACATAGAATAATTTTTCTACCAAAAAAAGTGTAGGCATATCAAAAAAATAGCTATTAAAAACTGCAAGTAAATTTAATATTTTATTGTAAATGTGAAAATGTTGCTTCAGTAACGGTCAAATAGCTGAATGGATTGTAATTAAATTTTGCAGAAAGATAAATTATGTCCTTTATTATTTTGTATAAAAGTATAAGATTCTTTTTTAAAATATCCATACTTTATACAAAATAATAAAGGACATAATTTATCTTTCTGCAAAATTTAATTACAATCCATTCAGCGATTTGACCGTTACTAAAGCAACATTTTCACAATTATAATATCTAAAATATTAAAGTTACTGGATATTATGCAAAGGATATTTTTATACAAAAAAAAAAAGAATCTTATACATAAAATCGTGTAATGAAAGAATTATATTTAAATTTTAATTTACAACCAGCGAAACGGATGGGACACGCCTAAGGCTTTCGAAACAAACTTCTTTGTCCTCTCTGGACTCTTAATCCAAATTACGTCACTATCGGATTTTCGGAATGGCTTAAAATCCGTTTCCATTATTAACATCAAACGAAGCGGCCGGCTCCAGCGAGCAGGCGAAGCCCCTATTTATAGAGAGATCTCATTAGCTCTTACCTGTGACGAACACACTGAGAAAAGTCGCCAGCCAGCAGGCCGCCTTTGTTCTAGAAGAGGACATGTGTGCCCTCCGACGTCGGATCTGCAACAACGGGAAAGGTCACCTTAAGAATCTTCGACCGATACACGTATAATTAGAAGGGCGGGCGGGCCTCAAAGCTCGAGCGCGAATAAAATATGACGTCCTCGGGAATGTGTATGTACTTGTATTCGGCCGGCGCTGCTTCCACACGCATCCGGCGGAGCGGAACGCATACCCCAAATCTTAATGATCTCGTCAAAGGCGACGACGCCGGCGCGACCGCGGGCCGCCGGGAGGGTCCTCCTTTCGCACGATGGGAAAAACTGATCAACAAAGGCTTTTCCGCGAAGGAGAGCGAGTCTCCGTTACAACGCAGTAATTTGAATTTTATTGCGGCCGATGGGCCGTGAATAATTTTCTGCGCCGGGACGCCGACGCGGGTCGTCCGCCGATTCGTACTTTTGCGACATCGACGTCGGCCCTCGTCTCTCGTTGAGAGCGACCGATACGACGAAGTCCGCCCGAAGTGAAGCGATGGAGCAAAGGAAACCGCTCGCGACCGACAGCCGATTTACTTAACGCCTGGAATGTGAAGATGTCACATTCATTAACGATATAAGTTATACTATTATTTTTGTCGTACTAAAATTTGATAACGTCTTCAATTTCGTACGCATGTTTCGTACGCAATACGTAATAGATGGATAAAGTCGGGTTAAGAGTAGGAGGAATAATAATCTATATCATAGTAAAAATTGTCGCGTTTCATGCTGTTGGATACTTGAAAAAATGAATTAAAAGTTACAAGTAATAAATTTTACATGATAAAAAAATAATAAAAAAAATAAATAAAAATAAGTATAACTTGATTCGAAATTGTATGGTTTAAAACATACATTTTAAAAATGTTGTACGCAATTACATGCATTGAAAGCTGTAGTGGAATAGTAGTACAGATTTTTATTTTATTAATATGAGAGGTAAATTGTTACTTTAGATAGATCCTCAATAGCTTCGTTACGATGAGACGCGCAACAATTTCCTATATGAAAATTCTCGATTGTGGTAGCTAACAGGGGTGGCAGATATAATATGTCGATTAGACAATTCTCAACAATTCTAAATTTATTTAATTTATTCATGTTATTACAGAGTCAGATATTACGAACGAGAAAAATGAGGGAGATAAAGATGAGTGTTATTAGCAGAAGATGAATATTTATTACAGGAATCTGACGAAGATTAATTAGTTTTCATACGTCAAAACACAAATTTTAATACTTAGTTAACTAGAAACAAAACTATTTTAATTTCTAAAAGACTTCTTTTCTCGAGTTATCGTTTGGAAGTTTAAAACGAAAAAGCTGATTTTTTTATTGTTGCTTAGTTATTGTTTATATAATTGAACAGCACGTTGTCCTACAAATTGCGTGGTACGGTATCCTGGTTCTACATTCAGAAATTGTTAATACAATAAGACCATTTACTTATTACTAACTCTAGGACAAACATATTACACAATAGGTTAGTGTGTTTTCTTTCCAAATGAAACAAGGTCCTACAAGAAAACAAGTATGTATCACTGATTAAGAAGAATTGTCATTTTAGTAATCATTTTTGTTGACCTCGTTATCGATAACTGTTGGAAGGAGTGATCTCTTTGATCAAACAGTACATTTTGTAGGACAATTATTTTTTTGAATAATGTTAATAATTATCTTAACATTTAATAAAAAACCCACAGTTAGTAATAAATTTTTGGGATTCGTCAAATCGACATATTTTATCCCTGATTTTCCTGGTGGCTACATAGTTAAGATTTTTTGTAAGAAATAAAGTTGGGCGTCTCATTAAAATGAAGCTACCCACGGAAAATTAGCTTGATAGTAATCAATTGTAAAGATGGACCCTGGATCCTGGACTAGATGTCTTATCAGTAGAGTGCTACGACATATACTTTACCGCCGTTTGCGCATTTGAGAAAAAGAGAAATTTCTAGTATCACCATAAACACGTTCCATCGATTATAACAGAAACAGCAGGTTACTCAATATTTTTTTCTAAACAAAATCTCGTATCTTACTCTTTCTTTAGTAAGATTTCTCAAGGAAATCTATTATATTAAACAGGAGTCGATGTCCTAGTTGTCGCATGTCCCGGAGAGAAATTCGATTTACCTCAATGGTCTCCCAAACATTTTTCTCAGAAAAGGAATAGGTACCTAGAAAAATCCGAATTAAAAACGAAATATTGTTACACGTCACCTTTTGACAGATTACAAGTCAATCCACGATGTAGGATTGAACGACATTGAAATATTTAAATTACACGTTTTTATTTTTTTTAACGTTTACATCGATTCGAGAAATAAATACAAAAATTTAGTTTACTTTTTATCAAAACGAATTATGGGACTGCTCGTACTATGATGGCTCGTTCAGAAGTCGTCACTAAATTGTCTATTTACGAAGGAAATTTTAATTACTTAATTACGATTTGTTTATATTTTACGGCAACAGAATAAAACAGTAAATTTATAGATTTTAAATAAAATTTCAATACAGTTTTTGAAGTTTATGTCTGGATATTTTCTTATTACTAATGAAACAAAATGCCTTTTTTTAATTAGACATTTTTAATACGTCTAAGATAGAATAAAAATGTTCCTAAAGTAA